>JAJJWW010004814.1:0-15305 GCA_023531295.1 Papaver armeniacum
CTACAACAATATGTGCTATAGATCACATGCTAAACATCACAATGGATGAACACTTGTGGTCTTTTAAGGGCTAAAACTTAAAGACCATTAATACTCTAGTGTTTGTGATCTTAGATATATAGACATATCCATACATCTCATACATTTTAAGAAGTGTGATCTTACTGCTTGACCATTTGACGACTTTCAACATTACTTTGTGATAAAAAATCAGTCCATCAGGTCTTTTTGATAAAATTTAAAAAATAACTGCAATCACTGTGGCTCGAACATGCGACCTTCAGGTGCCAACTGTATATATCCATTAGAAAACAAAATATTCTCGATTTCTCTCTCAATCTTTCTCATCGAGAAACTCACTCTCTCTCTCTCCAGAAAAATCTTCCGTGAGATAAATCATAGTCAAGCTTCGAACGATTCTTATCGTCAATTTAATTTTGGATTCAGGTACGATTCGATTTGTATTCTCTACTGTTTGGATTAGATTCAGGTACGATACGACTTGATTCAACATTGAAGTTGAATTTAGGTTTCCTTTTTTAGTTGTTTTGATCTGAATTTAAGATGCAAAACTTTCAGTTGCATATTTGATTCTGATTTAAGTTGGTAGGTTTTTCAATTTTACTTGGTAGATTGGTTAGTTTATACAGATCGATTTGATATTTGGAGGAAAAGTTCTTGTGAAATTGGAGGAAAAGTTCCTGTGAAATCATGAGTTATATTAGGGGTTATGTCGTATTTGTGTTGGTATGACATGATTTCATCTGTTTTAGGTTTAGTTTCCTAGTTTTGATTGGAAACCCTAGATAGGTGAGTTAATGCTTGATTTGTGCTTTGTGAATCTAGAATTTGTTTACTTTTGGTTTTTTTTTTACTTGATTCATTATTGGATTTAATGATTTCATCGGTAGTTATGTGAAATTAACATTGAGTTCTAAAGATGGATTAAGTGTTACTATGAATGTCCATAGACAAATACTTGTGGTCTAGGTAGAAGAGGATTTCATTGTGGCATTTTCTATCCAAAGATAAATTATTCTTCGGTTATTATCTGAACCTTTGTTATCCTTCATTGTGGTAGTGTCTATCCAAAGCTTTGACAGAGGATTATCTTGTGTACCTCAGGATTCAGTTTCAGCTCTAGGAACCTTATAAAGATGGCCAGATCTCTCTTGATAACTTCAAAATGGTGCATGGATGCTTTACTCTGTTTCAGTTTGAAATAAAAATTTTGATCTTTCGCTCCACATACGCTTTACTTCCTCTCGATTGTTTGTGAAAATTCCCCTGTATTCTCTTTTAGCCTCCATGTGAACTACTGTGAAAATGCTACTGACTTTCTTGAAGAGGTGAATTAATGTTTGATTCATTGAGGTACATGGATGTTGGGATTAGGTGATTAGAAATTGTTCGTTTGTGGTACGTAATGGTGATTGGCTACTGTAAAATGGATTTACAGTTTTTGAGTAGTAATACTCTTAGATATGATTTACACAGTATACAAGGATTTGGACCCATTGTTTAATGTATTTGTATGTTTCAGCAAGCATGTGATTTTCTGTCAATTTCCATGAATTAATTTGATATAGTTCCTTATATTATTTCCGTGATTAATTTGATTTTTATTACTTTATTTGCTTCATAGGTATGCAAATGGCGAATGATGTAGATATGAGTATTTTTGTCATCGAATTACAATCACACTCCCTCTTGTAGTCCAGACTCCAGGTATGTAAGTTTATTGTATTTTATCTAGGTGTTGTTGTCATTCTGTTTCTCTTGATTTACGCCCCGAATTATGTTGATTTGGTTTGTTTATGTGGAGAAATTTATTGAATAAGGTCTAGCGAGTATGTGCTAAGAAGGAAGGTAGTCTTTATAACTAACTAAATACTTTGAAACATATTGTTATCTAGTCACAGTTTGGAAATTTGATGCTATTTAGGTTTAGGATTCTAGGGTCCTAATTAGCAGCTTCAAGGATTTTAAGGATATATGCAAGTATAGGTCAACTGATATTGTTTTGTTATTAATATTCATGGGAATCTGGTGCAGTTCTATTTCGTCTGACTTTAGGTTTGGAATGCCGCTTGTAAGGTGAGCAGGTTCAAAACCCCAGTTTGGAGGATTGTTTGCAAGCAATCGTGTGTCATCATATGGATATTCTAACCTAGTAGATGACAAGAAAATCTACTTAAACTTGTGGCGCTCTATATTATAGTAGTGTTCCTTGCTAGGATACCTCTATGATTTGAACTTATGTCGGTAGGATTACAATTTTTGGCTTTTGTAATAAACTTATGTTACTTTGAAACAAATGAACACCCGGACTTACTCATCCTACAGGGTTTACTGAAATCTCTGTGTTGAATTATTTTTAGTGAATATTAATTCCAAGGATTCATGCGGTTTTACATAATTTCAGGATGAAGATGATGATGATTTGGCTAATGAAGAGGAGGGTGGTGCACTGAGAAAAACTGGGAAGGAGCTAAAAAAGCTGCTAGGAAGTTCAGCTGGAATACATGATTCGGATGCCAAAGATGAGGACGATGATGACCATGTAAGCTCGTATTGTTTCACTTAGGTTCTGAAATTCACTCAATTTGCATGTATTCTATTCTGTTTTTGGATGGCATTTTCAAACTGTGACTAGATATTATATTCTGTTTTTGGATGCAAATGAAGGTAAGTATATAATGATGGGTGTTCATTATAGATTATCTACTCTTTCTTGAAAAGGTAGAATTGATTATTGGGAAGTTTGCAGTGTTTTATTATTTATCAATGTCATGGATTGTGTTCTGATGGGGCTGCAAGTGATTAATTTAACAAGCACCACTTGATGGAGCTCTACCAATGTCAATGGCTGATACTTGAGAAGGCGATTAGAGAATTGATTATTCATCTCCAAGTGATTGCAAATTAATGTGAACCACTGGTATTGGAGAGAAGATGAGGTTGGCCTGTTGGGTATAAATTGGTGTTACTTGAAAAAAATTGATAGAAAAATTTTATCGTCTCAGCGTTCTTCATCTTTTTCTCTATTTATTTTTATCCAGTTTCTAAAATCTAAAAAGATTTTATGGGAATTCTTCAAAATGGGTGAACGTGAATGATTGGTATTTGGAAGAAGTTGATATTGATTCAAAAAAAATTGATAAAAAATTTGTACGAATTTGCGCTGTTCTTTTTTTTTTCTGCATTGTAGCAGGTAAAGCGGGCAAAGCAGATTACATTCCTACGATAATCCAAGCTGGTTTATCTGATTATTTTCTGGTTACCTTGATTCATTTGCAGGAAGCGGATGATGATATGAGTACGTTACCTGCGCCGACTTCAAAAAAGAATGATATACCTAAAGAATAACCTGGTGAAACTCCTGCAAAAGCAGCGCCTTCAGTATCTACTCGTGGAACCACATCTGCTACATCCAAATCTACAAAGTCAAAGAAAAGAGCATATGTGGATGATGGTAAAGTTTCCAATAGCGTACCTTCCAAAAAGGTGAAGACGGAAATGGTAATTTCTTGTTTTTTCTTATGACAGGGAAGTTTGATAGTTCTTTAGTTAGTATTCCCTCTAAACCTGATTGATTTGTTGTATCTTATCTTTTATTTATTCAGGAATCGAAATCTTCTGCAAAAGAGCGGTCTGCATCAGCTCTGTCGTCCGCCAAAGCTTTAGCAAACCCATCTACTAGCCGTTTTACTGAGGACAGGGCTGTCTTGGTACAAAGTGCTCTGTTATAAACACATGAGCTCGCGGCAAAATTCAAGGAAAGACTGAAATGAAAAGAGGTGCGCTGTTGGATACTTTTATACTCCCATCTCGCCTGCCTTCGCTTCAGTTCGTAAGTAACATTTAACTTGTCTAACTAGGACACGATGCTTTTCTGGATTTTGCCAAGTCGGGCTCACCATTAACACCACCATACCTCTAGACACTTTACTGGTTATTTGCACATAAATCTCTTGTTTGTGGATAATACCAATTAAAAATAAAGCCAGAAGCATTAAACATAACTCTATGACCACCAAAAGCACCTGCAGGAGCTTTCACCAACTCCTTACTTAGCCTCAGTATCAATGTCAGTCGACCATTTCCTGTTCCCATGATACCCAAGTAACTGGAGGAATCGAGAGCCAAAATTCCCTTCCATAATTAGAACATGAGTTAAACTGCCAATACAGGATCCACAAACTGTGCTTATTCAGATTGTGGGCGAGTTTCATTGGCACTTTTTGGTACAAAATTATGGGATTGTTGTGTTTTACTCATAATAATTGTGCTATCTAGTTTCTTTGAAGTTTAGAGTACTCTCTTTACTTGTCTGTGTGTGTGTCCAGAAGTATGGCTTTTTACTTGTCGGGGGCACTTTTTGCTTTTTTGGTTATTAAGTGGAATGACTATGTAAATTAATTCTTCAAACTGCTGGATTTTCCAGGTTATTAGTTCTGGATGTTGGCCCTTGATTTCAAGGTACAGAGCATGTTTACGTACTCAATCCCTGGGAGAGGACTAACATGGAAATTGTTCCCAAGTAAGTTAGTCATTTTCTTTCGGATAGATAATACTTGTTTCTTTGTTGCTAGATACACTTAAATCTACCATCAGAAAGAGAAAAAAAAAGAGAGGCCAAATCTGCTTAGGGTACTTGCATGTCTTTCTCTGTCTTATTTCATCAATACGTCCAGCGTTAGAGGTCCATGTATGTCCCTATTGTCTTTATCAATTTTATTCTGAATGCGGTCACTTGTACAAACTTGTTTTCGTGGTAACCAGGATTATTATTCAGCTTGCAGGGTTGTGAAGGCTTGCTGCAGAAGAAGGCGTACGAAATACTCTCCATTAGTCTCGAGGTTGTCTGGATTGTGCAAGTCTTTAGCTTTCTCCAGTGTTAGTGGTTGACACTATTTGCTTGATCTTACTTGTAGTGCTTCATGGAATAGTCTAATGAGCTAGTTCTGATGTTAAGGATCTGTGTTTTGGTATCCTTGATTTTGAGTTAAACAAGCAAACTCTGCAGAAATGTGTAATTTTGCTATTTTTCTTTGTTCCAGAAATGAATTTGACGCAGACGGCAATGGAATATAGTTTTTCTATTAGCCTTTTCCATTTTGTTTATGTCAGTTTTGAATTTGAATTACAGGTACAGAAATGGAATGGAATATACTGTTTGTATAGGGTAAATTTGGGTTTAAAATCAGAGGAAAGATCACAACTTTTAAAACATTGTCTTTAAAGACTATCTTTAGATCTCAACTTTTCAAAAGCTTATGCTCTTTGCATAAAATAGATCACACTTCTCATTGCCCCGGGAGAGTTGTTATCTATAGATCACCCTTTAGATTATACGGCCAAAGATCACAATGACCCGGTACTTAGATCACACTTTTTAAGAATTATCCATGTATGTTTTTGTTGTAGTGTAACAAGAAGGGGAGATGACTTCTTCTTTTTCCTTATCATATGCAAATAATGCAATAAGCTTCAGACGTTGAAGGTATAAACTCATGCAACAGATAATACTGGAACCGAATCGATGAACGCACAAAATAAAACGAGGAAATCAAATAGTCAAATTTGAATGTTACTATTTGACTAATTACGTCAACGAGACCCAGTGACAATGAAGAAAATTAACGAAAACAAAAGCTCAATACTCACCAGAAAACCTTTGTTATCTGGGAACAAAGCAACACATCTAGTTTGACAGTTCAAGGGCGACTGGATTCTCTTATACTCCTCCTGTTAATATCCAAAACTACTATTACAGTTGAAAATTTGAGTATCTAAAGTACTAAATAAGAAAACTTTAGAATCAGTAGATAATTTACCTGAGATTGGTGAAAAAACAATCAAATTTTCATCGGCTGTTCCAACAACCATCAAAGGATAATTTACGGATAGGGCGTAACAACGTTCTGGGAGCTGTTGTGTATGGACCGGAGTCATTGCCCTAAGATCCCAGTACCTGAACCAATTGAGCAAAAAACTTAAGACACGCATTATCCAAATAAAAAAGGGTGAGCTAGTGAACTTGATTCTAGGACTCATAAGTACACGGAATTAGAAGCATAATGTAATTGGTTAGAAGTCATCCTAATCTTATCATTGCATCTGTTTGTGGAATATGGAAATCTCCCCCAATTAACCAAGGATCATCAAAAAGAATTCGAATGTCCCTTAATTCTTGCCAGAATTGATTATATTACCCTGAATCTGAAGCTCCATAAACTAATGTAAACAACTGCAAAATTATCAGAAGCATTTCTGAATTTGATAGAAACTGAAAAAGCACCTAACAAATGATCTTCCATGTGAACAATGCCTTCTTTCCACATTAAAATTATCCCTCCTGAAGCTAAGTCAATGTAGTTACACCTATTACTCCCCCAAAGAGATCGAATGAGATTATCATCCGCCATCTCAGTCTTGGACTCCTGAATTGTACAAATAGTAGGGTTATGCTTCAAAATTGCATTTAATTTTGAATCACGACCAAACCCCTTATGTTTCAACTCATAATCTTATGATCCATTAACCTCTATAGAAGCCCTGGAAGCAATAGGATTCAAAGCAGAATCCAACTCCAAATTATCTGATGCAAATATGTTTATCATCATTCTGCAAAAGAAGATTATCAGTATCATCATCTGGTTCAAGAGCTCCTAAACCATCCTCATCTTCTCTTAGAGGAATTTCCATATCCATCACCGGTCTTGAATCTCTGGTAAGGAGCTCCTTACAGATTAATCTCATGTTTGGATGATCAGTCGAGATACCCAATCTCTTATCGAAACTTAATTGAGCATCAATTTTGTTACTCAAATCTCTATCAGAAATTTGTGAGTTCTCTGAAAGTGAGTGTACTAAGCTAGATAAAGATAGGTTTGGATTGTGACTTATCTTCGAACTAGACAAAGCCTGATTTTCATTCAATGGATTAACAGAAGATCTATCTTGAGTAGATGTAGGGCAATTATGTTGCGGCATCGATTTAGAAGCATCATTGCCTACACTATGTTTATGACTCGGTACATTTTAGATATGTACCAGTTCTAAATCAAAAACTTATTATTTCCTCGTCTAATAACAATTTAGTTGCTTTTATAATATATGCATGCTTCCAAAAAGAAAAATCCTAAAAACCCTTTCATGCGTATATATGCCTATTTTTGCATCCCGGATTCATATTTCTAAAACGAATTATATATATCTTATGTTGTCAACCTCAACTAATTTCCTTAAAAGATGCCCTTTCCGTATTGGTAGTTTGTTCACATAAAATCTAGTATTATATTGTTCCTTGCTGGTACCATAGGTCCATCAACCCTGAAAGCTTCAAAGTTCAAAGTAGTTTGTTCCTGCTATAGTCAAAGAGAGTGTTAAGAAAAATTGTGCTGTAAAAGGAAGGTGTCTTCTTATTGGCAGGCAGTCTTTTAAAATGGGTTTAATCAACCTAGCTAGGTGTATGCAGAAAACTGAACAATCGTATGTTAAAAAATGTAGATGTGGATAAAGTCGGTGTTTTCTCATGCATGACATGAGTTAGTTAGACGACATCTAACAGCCTTTTGATTATCACTATCTGCTTTGAAATTGTAGTCTACATCCATTAAGTGGTGTAACTAAGTCGATTGTTCGTCTTTTCTACAATATGGGCGCTTTAATGTTCAGTCTGATCATTATCTGATTCATCCTAATTTTCCATTAGATTGCTCAAGTTTTCTTATAGTTGACGAATAAGGTTTTGTATCTAATCTGAATTGCTTGTACCAGTTAAGGTGTTTAGGAATGAGTTTTCGTGTTTCTGAGTGTTATCGCAGATGTTTAGCTGATTATTTCCTATCTACTTCTGCAGGCTATGTCTAGGTGTAACAATCCTATTCCTTGCAGTGCATTCAATAGAGATGGTTCAATATATGCATATGCGGTAAGCGACTTTAAAGCATTACTTGATAAAGTTTTGGATTTTCGATCATTTCGTTTAGATCTTACATCTCCCATCATAAAAGTCTTGCTTTTTGTTTTATGTGTATAACAAAATATAGGTGTGCTATGACTGGATCAAGGCTGCAGAAAAGCCTAATACATCTACTGCAAAGTCGAGCATTTTCCTGCACCTACCAAAGGTACTTCTTCTTCTTCAGTTCCATGTTGTGATCAAAAGATTTATCACATAGATCTCGCTACGTTTCTTTGTTATTCTAATTGGCAAAGTATTTGTGATGGTCAGGAATCTGAGGTTAAACCCACCATGTGCCGGGAAAGGTAAAAAGTGAAGCTACTGCTTGCTTAATTAGTGTACATATGGTTGGTAGATTAGTTGTGGTCTTCAGTCTTGACTGTGGGAAAACAAAAGGGTTCTCTGTTGTTCCCATTTCCTTTTGACTCTGTTCTTCTAAAAGTGGTCTTTTTTTTTTTTTTTTTTTTTTTTGAACTTTCTGATCCAAATGGTGCTCATCTCATCTAGTTCAGAAGTTTACTTTTTGGCAGTAGTTTTTTTCTTTACTCTTGTCGGGTTAGAGTCTTCTGCTAGTGAATTGTAATATTACCACTAATTGTTTTAAACAGATTGTTAGGGTACAACTTATAAGGTTGCAAACAGAAAAGGATTGAAGACGTTCCTTTCTTAAATTAGTTCATAACAAACCACACAAACAACCAAAGGAAACTTAACTGATGAACAACTTATTCAGACAATCCCCACAATTGCAGAGATGATTTTTCAAGACTTGTGGAGCATCAATACCGAAACCTTCAGGGGATAGTGGTGGTCTATACCCGCTTATCCTCCCGGGAGCAAAACATAGCAATTGTTCTTTAGTTTCTAAAGAACAATTGTCCTCACCCTCGGACAATTGAGTTTCTAAAAAAAGAAAAGAAATTTCAAGTTTTCTGGGGTTATTAATAGCCGATTGTTCTTTAGTTCAGTTGCCATACATTAAGAGATCTTTTCACAAAATGAAATATAATTAGCTAGTGTTCCTATTCCTAAACAGCTTCAAATTTGTACATATTCTAATTCTTTGATTTAACATGATGAGGGGGTCGGACGAAGGTATAAAAACTGGGAATTTTCTCTCCATACAGATCTATTGCGCCTCGGAAGGACCGGCCTTCAGGTTCAAAAGGCCATCGTAGACTAGGCTTTGTAATCCTCTCATTTATCATCTCTTTTCCCTTTGAAATCACCAGCATTGGATGTTTCTTGAATTCCCTTTGCTCCACTTTATTACACTGTAGAATCAACAACATAACAAACCCAAAATCAATGTCTGAAAATGCATATATCTTGAAAAAAAATTACTAATTTTCCTACAAAATTCCTTAGCCAAAACTATCTTACATAATCCAGCTCAAATTTCTTAGCAATAGTTAGGTCTTGGAAGCTAGGCTCTCCCTCAACAAAGGCCACCGTACGCCGTCCTTTTGGGAATTCCTCAGGCTTTGTTTCATTAAGTACAAGTCAGACATGGAAGAATGATAATTTTGTAAGCCAAAAAATAAAATCATCTAAAGAATTAAAATTAGGCACTGACCCCGTCTGATAAACCAGGCATAGGTACAACTGGGTTGAAGAAACGAGGAACCTCAACCTCTTTCTGCACTCGCATGAAAATGGTATCCCCCGTGCAAATTCTGCGCTTAAACTTGCACTCCGCAATCCTTTCTATAAGAAGACTGACATTTCTTTCCGATCTATCCACACACATTTTTTCTGTAGCCTACACAAAAACAAGCCACGGAAATGCTGGTCAATATAAAATAAAAGAGTTGAGCACAAGAGTGTATACAGTACTAATTACCAAAGGCTCAACACTAATAATGCTAACCTGTACAACCTTCCCCGGAATTCCGCTCTCAGTCGAAGTTTTGCATCTTTTAAGATGACTAAATTCATCAGCTGAATTAAACAGGTCCTTGATAAGAGCAGTCTTCCCTGAGATCTTCCAAGGAGTTCTAGACCGCTTGCATTTCTTTAATATCTTAGCAATATCATAATCAACTACAACGGCAGTTGCTAAAATCGAAACGCTGCCTGGGGATACATACATAAGCCATTCAGAGAAAGTGGACTACACACTTACCACATGAACTGACTATTTATTTATTTGCTTTGAAGATGAGATGACAAAACGTACAACATAAATAACCGTGTCTATCGGGTATAGATTATTACACATGTCTAAATCTAAAGGCCGTATCTCTCATTTTTCACAAATTTAATGGTCTAGGGAGGTATAATCGAACAAGTCCTTTTAGGCAAACAGGGACACAAAAATACGCACTTAGCCATGTGGATTTTTAATTTATAATAGAACAAATCAAACCTTTTTGTCTGGCAGATACTGTACAGCAACAATTCCAGTATTGGGGGATGCAAGAGGGCCCCAAAACATTGCAAGACACTGCGTGTCACGGGTGTAGTTGAGCATTCGAGGCCATTTACTGCGATCTTCCGTGGCATATACAGGGATCGTCTGGTACCGCCTCCAACCAATTGAAACAATGATAGGGTCTCCTGTCTTCAACAATTTCCTGTGCCAAGTATGTCGCTTAAGTGTCGCCTGGAAGAACAGGCAGCCAAAAAATATCAGCAGTAGACAGTCATGAGATGTCTTACTATATTAAGTTATACTTGTATTCCATGTGCACAGTAAACAGTACAACACACTTTGCAAATGAATAGGCATATTAACCTGCATATATCCAACATTTTCTTCCCCAGGACTGATACCTCCGACGAGAATCGGATGACAAAGATCAATATTATCAACCATCTCGAAAGGAACGTCTCGGACCTCCAACCTTAGATAACTCCCTGGTCTGAAACCAGGATACTCATCTTCCTTTTTTCCTGATAAGAATTTCAAAAAACAATTCAAAAGAAAAGAAAGAACAACAAAATTAATACTACTAATAATTGAGAAAATAGCACAAATATTACTAGAAAAGATCTAGAGAAATATGTGTTTTGCAAAGAGAGTGATGTTTCTTTCTCAGATAGTCATTCAATAGTGTTTGCAAGAAAGAGATTGAGAAAAACGAAGCGAAGCGAAGATATCACCTTTCTGAGATCTCCTCTTTTTGAGAGTAAGGCAAGGATCAAAATAGCTTGTTACACCAAACAGAGGGAAATCACCTATACCAACAGTATGCACCTGACGTGATAAACCTCGAGTCCAGTTCACATATTGGTAGAACAAGTAAAAATTATCAGGTACTGATCAACACAGAAGAAAATGGGACAAGCCTATAAAACAAAAAGAGTTTATTGTGTTTACAGGAAACAATGTGACTAGTGCCATTACAGCTCTGGTTCCAAAAAGTGACAGAATAAAAAGCAAGATTGCATCGATTAACATAGCCAAAATAAGTACCTTAGTTCCTTTCTTGATATCACAACCTCGAAGATAACCGTACAAAACAATGTCCCTACTGCATCTGTCATCACCACTCTTTCGGGCAGTGTGACATCTTCATAACGGTCTACCAAGACATAAGGTTGTGCAGCTCGCCATGACAAAGGATGAAATTCCATAACAGATATGAAGCTTGCCAGATCAAGAAATTCATGCTTCTGGTACCTATTAGAATAGATAAGATCTATGTTACTACTAGTGAGTCCCTTAAAACTTACAAATGGTACAAGAACATGAAGCTACTTTGCCATATTCAATCATAAGAAACTTACCTTCCCATGTTCGAGTCCAGATAAAGAGAATAGTGTTGCTCCTTCATATATTTCAGTACAGAAACGATTTATGATGTATTTTTGGTGCTTAATAGTATTCCAGGATGTGCACAAATCACGAGATATCAGTACCCCCCATGACCTTCGGCATGCCATGAACTACAATAAAATGTTCACAAACTCGAATTTTACCACCTGAAATCAGCAAAAGCATCTTACAAATTAAAGTACCATATTAACTTGCTGTAACCTAGTTCTCATTGTTATGAAGTATAAACAAAGGAAAATGGCAGCAATGATAACTAGCAACTGTTGTTAATGGAGAGGCTACTAAAAAATATATTCTGAGCTTTCAAATGTTACTTACCGTTTCAAAACCAATAGACGTATCAATGAGCAATATGACGGCGTCAGCATACTTTGCAGCATCAACCATACCACTAACACTATTCGGACACTCCACAAATTGTATTAAATCTTTGCTCACCTAACAAAAAACCAAAACACATAGTGAGACCATGAAACCAAACCAACCTGTCTAAGGTAAGAAACAACCAAAATAAATATATAAATATACCTGATATGATCGTAACTGGGCCTTGCACATTATTAAGATTTTCCTTTGTATAATGCTCTACGAGTGACCTAATCAGGGACTTCCCAACCTAGAACATAATACAATAATTAGAAGCATAAACAGGAAAATTAATGTTTATCATAAAGTAATATATAAAATTACCTTGGGAGGTCCATGGACAACAATAACATATGGAGGTTCTTCTTCTTTCACAGTAAGATCAATGACAGCTGTATCTTTCGCCTAGTATAAATAAACAGTACAGCTTCTTTCTTAAGTTACTTGTGTTCAATGGCACAATTAATAGGACAAGAAAATTTAAGATAGTAAAATGAAAAGGCACATTAACCTGCATATATCCAACATTCTCTTCTCCAGGACTAATGCCTCCAACGAGAATAGGGTGATAAGGATCATAGTTTTCAACGATCTCAAAAGGAACGTCTCGCACCTCCAACCTTAGATAAGTTCCAGATCTGAAACCCTCACTCTCATCAAGTTCTTTTCCTGATAGTACATAGAAGATTAAAGGAATTTCAAAATCAAAATATCAAACTGAACAGACATTGTTTTACAAATGCGCGTTTAGCAGAAATTGATGTTTCATACATACCCAACAACAGAAACACAGCCTGTTAAATTAAGAAAATGGAGCTCCTGCATCACCTTTCCGAGATCTTTTCTTTTGGGACCAGCCAGTAAAGGGCAGGGATCGGCTAAGCTTGTTACACTAAATAGAGGGAAGTCACCAACACCAACAATGTGCACCTGACACATAATAAACCTCAAGTCAGTTTGCATACTGGTGCATGCTGGTGAAACAATATTCAAGTAAAACTCATGGTGGAAGAAGTGAAAATAACAGTTACTGATTAGCACAGAAGAAAATGTTAATGAGCTAATTGTGTTTACAGAAACCAGTTACTGTTCAGGACTCTTAGAACATCCCCTTGCTAATCTTTGCAAATGTTAATGAGCTCTAAGAGTTAACAAAATTTTTAAAAGTAGTCCTTATTTTTCCTAATTTTAACAAATCTGACCAAGTTTATAAATATGAAGAAAGATAGACTAAGTTATAAGATGGTTCATCAATACGAAAGCATGCAAAATTACGAGCAATATGTGATTTCAGAGTATGTGATAACAAGTGGATATGCTCTTATTGACATAAGAGAGATCTAGAAGGATGTATTTATAGGAGTCGTCCCCAGTTCCAAAAGGCATCAAGTACCTTAGCTCCTCCTTTCTTGATATCAGAACCTAAAGGAGATAACCATGCAAAACAATGTCCCTATTGCATCTGATATCCATGTGCGCTGTTTCTGGCCGAGTAACATCTTCAAATGTTCTGACAACAAATATGGTTGTGCAGCTTGCCATGATAAAGGATGGAAATCCGTAGCCGATATGAAGCTTGCAGATCAAAATTTCACCCTTCTTGTACCTGTTAGAATATATAAGAAACCGTGATGAACTATACTTTTTCTATTTTTCTTTGAGTGAGTCCCTTGAATTTTACAAATTGGTATAAGAGACACGCATGAAAACACAATGAGCTACTTCTGGCATATTCAATCATAAGAAACTTACACCCCATGATCGAGCCCAGATAAACAGAATAGTCTTGCTTCTTTACATATTTCAATACTGAACTGCTTGAAGAGGCGCTTTCGGATTCTCATTTTTCTGGTTAAATCGAACATATCAAGAAATGTCAGCACCCCCATAACCTTCGGCATGCCTTGAAGTCGTGAAGCGTTAACAAACTCAAATGTTTCCTGAAATCAGCAAAAACCTCTTGCAATTAAAAATTATATTCTGACTTGCTTCTTCTAAAACTGATGTTAGGCACAAAGAATTATCACATTACGTTACTTAAACAAATTAAGTTTTTTTCTTCGTAAAGCACCAAGATAGAGACTTACGTAACAGCGGATGCAGGTTTTGACACCGTAGGGACTATATAAAGGTTAACGAAAGCTAAGTAGATCTTGTGGTAAATATGCAGGATGGTATTCACAAAAACAAATTTAAAGGTCTGAAAATCTTGAAGTGCCCAAACCCAAAACTCAGAGTATCACAATAAAGGGACATGGGCCAAAGAAATAGCCAGAAAGACACAGTGGACTGGATGCCCAAATTCTTTATAAAAGAAAATATATCGAGATGAACACTAGACTAGTTTTAACTGTTATCAAGTATGAACCAAGAGGGAAAATGACAGCAATCCTTGTTATCTCAAAGGTAATCAAAATTCATCCTGAGATTTCAAATGTAATTACTTACCATTTCAAACCCAACATGTGCATTCATAAGCAATATGACAGCGTCAGCGTACTTTGCAGCATTCCGCATACCATTAACATTATTTGGACACTCCAGAAACTGTATTCTTCTTCTCTTCCCTGACAAAATAAAATACAACAAAAATGCTTCAACCAAAAGACACAAGTCAAACCATGTCACCAATCTGTCTAAGAAAAATAAATCAAACATACCTGTTATGATGGTAACGGAGTCTCGCCCGCATACCAAATCAAGCTTCCGATTTTCATCGGCATAATGGTCTGCTAGTGACCTAATCAACGTGGACTTCCCAACCTAGTTAGAACAGAATACAATAATTAGAAGCAGTAAACAGGGCTAATTGATGCCAATCATAGTAAGTAAAATTACCTTGGGAGAGTCCTTGGACAACAATTACATACGGAGGTCATTCTTCTTCATCTTCATCTTCCACTCTTAAATCAATAGAAGCAGATGTATCTTTCTGCTCATCCAGGTGTAATCCCGCAGCAGATACCTCTGAACTGTTGTCGGCGGTAGTGGATTTAAATACTTTGAGGTAATCTGTACCACATAGAACATATTCTTGATTACTAGAAGAAGAAGAAGCAGCACCACCAAACGCCATGTTCCAATTGAAATTTGAAACCCTAGCTAGAAACACACAATAACCGAATTTCTTATCAGATACATTTAGTATCGACCCTGGGCGGCCCGACGGGTTCCTAACCCGGATCC
>JAJJWW010004815.1:0-78359 GCA_023531295.1 Papaver armeniacum
AATCAAGTATGTAGCATCTGCAGGATCGAGAGGCGTAGGAGCATAATTGTACCTTGGATCAATGTGAGATTGATTGGGGTTCAACTAGAGTCCAGGAAGTTAATTTGGGTAGGCTAGAGGCTGTAGCGGCTATCTGGTGTGTGTTCAATCTGGACTGGAGTCGGGGGGTTTTTACTGCATTTGCGGTTTTCTTGTTAACAAAATTCTGGTGTCTGTGTTATTTCTATTCCGCATTGTATTTGTTTATATAATTGAAATATGACAGGTTGTGCGTTGTTCAATCAATTAGAATATTCGACCTTTTGGTTGTTGATTTAAATTGATTGACACTTGGATATTGGTCTTTGGTACCATCCAAGTTATCTCTCTTTGATAAAGACTTCATGATTTCTATTTACTTGAGTAAAGATCAAATCGAGAGGTTGAGATATAAACTCTTTGATATACTTTTTATCTAGATTGAGTCTGACTGTCTAGTTGATTCTCTAGAAAGGATATTGGTGTTTTTCCATGCAGATTGCTAAGCGAAATATTGGGTGTGATTGTTAGACCCCCGCTTTTTCAAGAGAGCTACGTATCCTGACAATAATATGTTTACCAAATACTCTGCCTTTCAGGTCCTTAACCTAAATTGGCTAGTTGATTTTCAATCTAAGTTTAATCTCAAGGAAGAAAGAGAAGCGGTCAAATCAAATAAAACATTGAGAAACACTAAATGAATATATATACTATATTACAAGACACCTACTTATTCATTTTTACTGGTCTAACTTTTCGTTATTGACTAAATAGTAGGAGGGGTGCACGAATTTGGACCAGGATTAAAACTTTTGAATCTTGAAATACTTTTTTTCAGACAAACAAAACTAAAATAAATATTATGAGAAACTAGTCACTCACACTATTTTAGACTAAGCCTTTAAAACTGTACAACTTTTACTACTTCGTCACTAATTTACATGAATGTTAATATAGGCCGATTGATGTGGCAATTAAAAATAATTGAGTGAAATTATTGAGAAATTTATCTAAATAAAATCACTAAAGAAATAAAGACCCAGCGTAACCCACTGGAATTTATATCTATTAGATTTCAATAGGAAAAAAAACAAAGAGAGAGATAATCCATTTGTCAACACGTTAAAATTATAATGTAAAGTTGTGTATTTGTGGCCAATGTTATTCAATTGGCTCCAACATTTTATAACTATAATCTACTTTCTTTTTGGTAAATATCACTAAATACAAAACAAAATTTGGTTCTATGGAATTTACCATTAAGTTGATTTGAAGGAACTTTATACAGTATTTGTACAAACTTACTTTGCATTATAGTTTAGATAAAACATACATAATTGATGCATAAAATAAGGTGTTCATTATTTTTACATATGATTTACATTTCATTTGTGATGAAAAATTCATATGATCCTTGAAAAACATGTAATTTCCGCTGATGGATCTCTCTATTAGGATACTTAGGTTATGCTTTCTTGGAACACCGCGATCCACATCACCTAGCTAAGGGTTGTCTTAACCATCATAAAAAATGCTAGTTTACCCTCCAGGCCTTAATATTACGTTATCGTTTTTTTCGCAATTGCAAAATATTATATTTGGGATATTTTCAATTCAAGTGTGATAACATCGTAACATAAACTTTTGATGATTTAAGTGTAGTAACATCGTATTAGAGTTTGGTTTGATTTGAAGGGATTTATTATTAAAGTTCATGTGGAGTACGACTGGAAAGGTAATCATGATAATTGGGTCTTTTAATTTCCAAACTTGCCCCATTATGGTTGGGTGTTCTTCGTATTCTAGAGGTGTATTTCGTGTTCTTCGTGTTTTAGAGGTGTTTTTCGTGTTCTTGTCGTAAATCAAGATTTCGTTTATTTTGATTTTTGAAATATTCTTTGTGTTCTTCATCTTAATTAACCCATTTTGAAGTTTCATCCTACACCATTTCCAGATAGATTTAGGTGCCCCGCCAAGCGGATGACCCCAGATTTTTATAATCTCAAAGAATAAGATCATATAATGAATGGTTTATGTACGAAAATTATATGGATTAATAAAATAATATATACAATATTTACACCAAGTCTAATACTGTAGTGCAAATCATAAATAGTAAAATCAGGATAACAAAATTAATATGTTACGGGACACTACCAGGATTATAGCGCCATTTCATTAGTATGGTAGTGCAATTCAGGACTCCTGGTAACGCAATCCACTTGTCTTTTTGAGTCATTGGTGTGAGTTGAGTTTTACTTCTTCTTCTTTTTTTTTGGTGGAATGTTAATCATTTTTTTATTTTATTTTTTGTATTATAGTCATATTGCTATATGAAAAGACGAGGGTACCCAAATATACCTCAATCTACATTTTTCCACCTATAAGTCCTTTCTCCGAAAGTGATTGTATGTGACTGAGTCGAGACAATACAACTAATCGGTTCACACTTCGTGTGATCGTCTATGGATACGAGATCGAGACAATACGACAAGAAGATAACTTGCGTGAATGACTATGGATACAAGATCGAGACAATACAACAAAGAAGTATGTTTACTTGATAATAGGTTCGGACTTAACTAAACACAATAGGATTACTATCAAGTAAATAAGAATTAACGTTTGTGTATTTTACTTCTAATTATAATAAAACAATTATAATTGCGGAAATACAAAAGTAAAAGACATGACAAGATTTTTGTTAACGAGGAAACCGCAAATGCGAGAAAAACCCCGGGACCTTGTCCAGAATTGAATACTCTCGGGGATTAAGCTGCTATACAAAATCT
The DNA here is from genome assembly GCA_023531295.1 of Papaver armeniacum. Classification (NCBI taxonomy): domain Eukaryota; kingdom Viridiplantae; phylum Streptophyta; class Magnoliopsida; order Ranunculales; family Papaveraceae; genus Papaver; species Papaver armeniacum. Next base: position 2,811 of record JAJJWW010004815.1, read on the forward strand.
AAACCAACTTCGTATAGTTGAGACCAAGCAACTAAACCTATAGTTCACCTAGTTCTTTATGTATCCCTGCGCCTCCAACTTGTAGTAAGTCACGCACTTGGAACAATTCCTTTGGTTCGTATTCCAAACAGTAAAGGAACAACAAATTTGTTCGGTAACAACTATTTTCAAACAACGTGAATTCCTTTTATCCCAATAAACTCCTTTGTCAGGTTCTTAGATCTATCTATCAATAATTACCAAAGTAATTGTTAAGATTATGCAATCAATGCTTTTAATCACAAATAATTATATTAATGCCGATCTACTCAACTAATCAATCTAATCTATTACAAAGATAAACCGATTATAGTTGGATCCCAGTAGATCAAGTTTTGTGCACACCAAAGATTATGAACTCAAATCGGAAATCTTCTTTTGTCTTCAAATCTTCTTAGATCTTCAATAAACACCTGCACACAATCAACTTGAATCTCTTGTGATCAATCACACACAGAACGAAGTCTGTTAATAATGGATTATCACAAGACGTCTTAGATCTACAAACAGCCTAAAGATCCTCGTTGAAACTTCGATCTAGTTTGAGTGAATCTTATATCAGAAGAGAAGATTCTCAAGCATAAACAAACTAGGTGCAATCAAAGTTCAACAACCGTTAGTCAATCAAATCAATCGAAAACTAATAATAAACTGCAATTATCTAGTTTCCCACCAACAGTACTCATAGAACTTCCCAATCCCAAAGAAGTCTTTAAAACGAGCAGTCGTAAGAGATTTCGCCTAATTAGGGTACTTTCCTCTCCGAATAGACGGCTTCACCAGTAACAACAAAACTAGGTAGTTTTGCTGGCTCTGAGGATTAGTTTGCTCGAAATGAAAACTTCAATATTTATAGACCAAGAAAGTTTGGACACCAAGGAATTTCCAAAACCGGAAATATTCTCAAGATATGCAATATATTTCCAAATTCGGTTTCCATAATTCTGAAATGCATTGTCCAAATATTGGCCGAAATCTCGATAGAAAATCTCCAATTAGTAAATGCATTACCAATTTTTATTTTCTAAAGATATGCATTTTAATTGCTGGAAATTAAAGCATATAAAACTAAAAACCTTAATTAAAAGATTCTCAATTTATTTTGATCAAGGATTTCCTTTAATTATTAAGGAATATCTTTGAACAATAAAAGATGAAAGTTATTGCACATGTTCAAAGTATGTCGGCATCTTTACTTTGTAAATCTTTTTCATATTTACAATCTTGGAACCGATTTGCCACACTTCCAAACAAGTTTAGAATTGGTTCATCGACTTTAAGAACTATGTGATTGATTATCTATCAAATCACCAATCATGGGTTTCACGGCTCTACCAAAACAAGTCTCGGTTCTACCTCCATGTGGGTACTAGGATCGGTCACACTACCTTTCCAAAATTTGGTTGACTAGGTACTAGGATCGGATTACCACATATTTATGGTATTTAACTTGTATTGGTTTGCCTGAGTCATAAGATCAGTTACCAATAACTAAGACTTGTTGCACCTCTTGAAAGGATCGATTCCCCTTGCTTGTGATCAGTTTGCACCTCTTACTAGGATCGGTTCCCCAATGTCTAGAGTTGGTCATACCAATTTACAACATATCGATCATACCATCTGGTGATTACTTAAGATCGGTTTCACTAATAAAGTTATACCAATACAAAAGTCAGGCCTTGTGAATAGTTTTACCAAGATACATAAACAAGTTATGAGCAATTATACTAAACAAACATATAGGTAATCCAAAGATTTGCAATGAATAACAATACCAATAAGCCTAGCGATTTCCCTTTCGATTTACAAAACAAGTTTATGAATTATACTTCATTTAAACGAATGTAAAACATTGTTTCCAAGGACGAAATCTTCACCCATACCCATACACATAATCACAATGGCATTCATACGATTATGTCGATGTCTTATATACGAAGTTCAAAAGATAGACGTTATACTTCGTATTGTAATTCCTTAATACTATGTCTAACTAGAGTATAATCAATCACGGCTTAGCGATTATGTTTTCAATATGCTCGACTTGAAAGATGCGTTAGGAATGAAACAGTTCAAGTCAAATATTACTAACCTCAAGAGGAAGGATGATGTCATTGTTGATACATGAAAAATATTACCCCTTAGCCGGGCTAGTGTGCCCCCGAAAGGGAGGCAAACCCAACATGAAACATGGGGACTTGGGGACTAAATCCCAAGTCTACTAAGAAAGTATCCATAAGTTGGAAAGGACAAGGGAGGAATTAATATGAAAGAAGGAGGTTGTATTAGAGAAGGAATGTCATTAGTAGTAATAAAGGAGGTTTAGGACATGTAGCATGATATCATAAAAAGAGGGGCTTTTGAAAAGTCTATATAAAAAGGCATATAATACAATAGAAGGGGATCCTTTTCTCTCTCTTTCCCTCTCCTCTTGGGAATTGGATGTGTTGAGGCTAGGACTTGTAGAACCAAAATTCACCCCTCAACATTTGGCGACCACACCCAGGAGACTCGTGCCTATTGACCATCCAATTCCTAAAGCATCCACGCGCCTTTATTTTTTCTTGTAAATGTCTTTTTTCACACCGTGCCTCTCTTTTCTTTTAAACACCCTTTTTCCTCTGATCAGTGCATCCCACTCCCATAAACTCGCCCATAAAGTTAGACGCGGAACCCAACTTTCCATTATCTTCCTAGAAACTCTCCCATAAACAGTTCGCTCTCACATTTTTACTTTGTCACTAATCACCTCCACGTCCACCGCCTCCGCGTTCACCAACTAGAAGCCTCGATCACTGTAATGATATGTAACTGAATCAACGCCTTTCATCTATGCTCCTCCGACTATCGAAGGCCAGTTACGTCGCGGCAGAACAAACCAAAGAAGTGAATATTGGAACTAAGGAAAAACCCAAGATGCTAAAGATTGGAACTAACATGGAAGCAGATGAAGAGAAAAGAACTGTAGACTTGTTGCGAGATTATAAAGACATCTTGGCGTGGGATATTCTATCTGAGGGTGATATGCTGGTATAGATCCGTCGATCGCCTGTCACAAGTTAGAAATTGATAAAAATGTGAAGCCATTTAAACAAAGAATTAGAAAGATAGCAACGACATATCACCATCGGATAGAAGAAGAAGCTGAGAAGATGCTAGATGCGGGAATTATTAGACAAGCAAATACCACTGAATGGATAGCGAATATGGTTATAGTTCCAAAGAAGAACAAGGGAATAAGGATTTGCATTGATTTCACCGATTTAAATAAAGCTTGCCCTAAAGGAGTTTTCCATTGCCAGATATTCCACAACTAGTCGAATCGGCGGTAGGGAATGAAAGAGTATCATCTCTGGACGGGTACAAAGGTTACAACCAGATTCCTCTCGCTTAGAGGAAGATCAGAGCATCTTTTGCTTTCTTCGCTCCAAGAGGATTATATTGCTATACTAAAATGCCGTTTGGTCGCGAAATCTTTGGAGCAACGTATCAAAGGATGGTAGAAGAGGTATTCGCAGAATGGATACATAAAACACTAGAGGTATCGTAGATGACATCTTTGTTGTGTTTTTCGATCGTTTTCCCTTGCGCCTTGTTGATTTGTAAAGGCGAAACACAAACGAATCGGAAATTGTTTATGTTTAAACTTGTACAGGAGCTTGATTCTCAGGTGGCTCCCGGGCCATCCTTTGAATAAAAACTCGTGTACCAATATAATTCCCACTAATTATTACAACATCTATACAGTTCGGGAAGAAATCTTTGATTATTAACCTGGTACCATTACATAAACCATTTTTTGCATCAACATTCCGCAACAACATAATAGGTGCACCGATCTTCAATTTCAAAATGTGTGATGGTAAGCCCCCCAGGAGCAATGTTGTTCAAGTATTCTTATTGGTAAAGACCGTGAGTATCATCATCCACAGAATCAAATGAGTAGAATAAAACCTTTTTCCAGGAAAGATTCTAAGTACTCAGTCATTAAGCTTCTCGACGTACTCGTTCAATGGTGTGATCAATGCCCTATTGACCGTGTAGTCTCTATCTCTAGCATTTTCCACCAAGTTTGGAAATGTTACATATATAAGCTGAGACAAAAAAGCATCACTAACCCGTGGTATGACCATGTCTTCCAGAACCTTTATCATCTCATTAGCAACGCAAACCTCACCAGCACTCTTTTGGTTATCCTTAGCCGATTTTCACTATTTAGTTTGAAGACTTTTCTCCTAGAATCATGTCCGCACCCATGGTTTACCGCCAACAACAAACACAAGAGCCTTCTCTGTCATCTCGGCTACACCAAAATATATCACAAGCTTTTTGCGTCCGCATTTCTTCTCAGCCGCCGTCATAGAAACGCATCACTCACCTGAAGAAGCTCCACGCGCCCTCCAAGACCAGAGATACTCTACTATTCTCCGACTACGTAGAACTACGTTTACTTAATCATTGGAGCTCAAGGAACAATGTCCGATCCGTTAACATAATACAACAGAGCTCGACCTATCATTTGGGTTCGAATTCTATTTGCTTTCAACCTGCCATTGCACCTGAATTGGTAACTTTTCGAAGTTAAAGGAGCTTCTGTATATCGATCACAAGACCCCCGTATCCTCATTCACGCGCTCAATCAGTCAGTAGAAAAGTAACTCGGTTTAAATGGCAAGCGCCCTCAATACCAAGAAGCAATAGAGGGCGATTATAAAGATAAGTTGCATCATTGCTTAATCTCTGCATGTGATTATAATGGTTGTTTAAATATACTTGAAATCGAACTTCAAAAAAAAAGGGTCAAAATCAGTGTAAATTTAAAAACCATCGCAGACTAGTATATTACTTTCTACCACCAATCGGACCTGCTGATTATCTATTTCTCTTTTTCTTGTGTTCTTAATCAGCTTGCGGAATGGTAGTACGCGATCAATCCCTCAAATCACCAGTTTGATACTTAAGTGTTCGACAAAATTCACAAAGGGGTGCGCCTAGTTTGCACAGTTCCCATAGTTAAATGTCTACGGTCGTCGTCAACAAGAGTTAACATCCAGCATAGCCATGGATAGTACTTTAATCTCATCAGGACCACTCTATTGTACCAGCGCCTCCCAGCTCCACATCTATCATCGCCGCTTCACCACACCAGCACCAACTCTAGTCACATCAATCCAAGCTTATATGAGCTCGATAACTGCTGCAAGTGGTACAACATATTAAGCTAGTGCCGCTCCATTATCTTCCTGCATCCGTGCTTCCATCCAGCTAACTCGTGGAAGCTCGATATGAAAGCTAGCAACTAGCGTAAGCCTCGTCGCATCGCTGATCCATCAACAATCTCCAACTACATCAAATAATACCAAGCGTCCTTTAGAAACCGCTAGTCGCCGACGAGGCTCCCACTTACGCTAGTCGGTACGAGGAGAGGATACTTATCTTAGAGCAGCCAAAAATCTACTTGCAATTAGCCATGAACAAACGGCAGAAGCAAATAAAATTTCGTTGATCAAGGAGCCTCTTATGGGTATGTCTTTCATTTTTCTATCAAAATATTGGAATCTCTCCGAATTCGATGCAATTTCACCCTTAGTACTACTGAACTGGTCGATATGAAAATTCCTTAAAAAAAAGAGAGAGATGAACGAACCCGAGTACAGTGATCATTTATATACATCTTAAGGAAATGCTCGTCTCATACACTTATATACTCTACTTGTATGATAGTTAAGTCATCATTTATTTTGGGAATTACTTGCGGGTAAGGCTCTAACATGAACACCAAGACTCAGAAGTCATATGCTCCATATTTAAGTTGTGATATGAAATTGATAGAAATATCTATTTAAATATTCAAATGCTTAGGTTTGCTAACCGTGCCTTACATGTGTTAGTCGATTTACGTGAAATGCATGTTTGAAAGCTTGTGGAAACCACAATGCGCGTTAGAATGATAATTTTAAATTTCTGTTCTTATATTTCAAGTACAAAAGCATGTACCTGCCAAACTATATGTATGAAATTTCATATGCTAATAATTCTCTATAGCTTAGTGACTACTAAAATGAAGAACTCGTTCATTTTTTTCCGCCTGCCCATTCTACGGGCACACCACATTTTGTTTGATGATTAATTTGACGAACATGGGAGCACCGATGCATATTCATGCGCTTACATGTTCTTATAAAATTGTTAGCATGTTTTTATAAGATCTACCTCGATGATTTTTCTTCACAAATGCTACCACGCGCCTTTATGAGATTTGCTTTCATGATGCCCTCACAAATGTTTTGTTTCATGCGTATGAATATTTGCACTTCATGAAATATGTATGTCATCTAGTCGCATGTGTAGGTTGTCACTTTTTAACCTCACAAAGCATCAATATCATCTTGTCTTGAATCTTATGATCGGCTACAAAAAAAATATCTAGTAACGTGCTCCAGGCACCATGCTAGCAAGGGTCCATAGAGGCCGCTTGAAAAAATACAAATCTACAAAAGGTCTCAGGAAATCCAAAGGTGCCTGATTGACTGACAAATTTACAAAAGGTCTCGGGAAAGCCAAAGGTGCACGATTGGTGACAAATTCACAAAAGGTCTCAGGAAAGCTAAAGGCGCCCGATTGATTGATAAATTCACAAAAGGTATCGGGGAAATCCAAAAGCGCCCGATTGACCGACAAATTCACAAAGGTCTCGGAAAGCCAAAGCGCTTTGATTCGATCGACAAATTTACAAAAGGCTACGGGATGCATAGACACCCGGTCGGTGAAGCGATTATACAACGAGCTACTGGGATGCATAGACACTGGATAGGTGCGGATATACAAAAAGGCAACAGGTTGATATGCTCATCCGATCGCCGCAGAATATACAAAGAAGGCGACAGGTTGATATGCTCATCCGATCGGCCATGATATACAAAAAAGGCGACGAGTTGCTCACATCCGATTGCCACAGATATACAAAGAAGGCGACAGGTTGATATGCTCATCTGATCGGCCACAAATATACAGAAAAGGCGACGGGTTGCCCCGCGCATCCGATTGGTCACAGATATACAAAAAAGGCAACGGGTTGATATGCTCATCTGATCGGCCACAGATATATGAAAAAGGTGACGGGTTGCTCCGCACATCCGATCGGCCACGGATATACAAAAAGGTGACGGGTTGATATGCTCATCCGATCGGCCACGAGATATACTGAAAAAAGGCGACGGGTTGATATGCTCATCCGATCGGCCCTGGAGATATATGAAAAAGGCGACGGGTTGCTCAGGGCATCCTAATCGGCCATAGATATACAAAAAGGTGACGGGTTGATATGCTCATCCGATCAGCCACAGATATACGAAAAAGGCAATGGGTTGATATGCTCATTCGATCGGCCAAAGATATATAAAAAAGACGGTGGGTCGCCCCGTGCATCCGATCGGTTACAGAAAAAAGAGGAACACACTGGGTCTACCCGCACAAGTTTAGCCGGATATCAACGCACGACAACGGGCATTATCTACACCCAGAGTCTGATAGGTGTTGTAAAACACCTAATTTTATATCTAGTATTTATGATTTCTTTGCTATTTTCCTTGGAATTGCATCTCTTATGTGTGGTTTTGAGTTTATCGGGTGCAATGGAGTCATTCGGAACAAAAGAAGGAAAAATCATTCATATGGAGCGTTAAGGGCAAAAAGATCAATTCACTACCGAGTGATATTTGAAACCAGGACTAAGGCACTTGGAAAGGAGGCAAACACTATTGGGAGCTGAGCCAAAAGGCTAAGGGGCAACTCTCTTTTGAAAGAATCTTGGAGACTGCCAGCTAAGGTTAAGGGATAACTATGTGTTAAAAACACCCAATCCAAGGGTAGCCCTTAGGAGTGGGCGTCATTATCCAAACCAACTTCATTTCCTACACTAAAAATCGTAGAAAATAATCATTCTTCTTCTTTGTCTGAGACAAGAGGCTTGGATAGTGAGATGCGAGAAATGAATCGGAGAATCGGTGAAGATTAAAGAGGGGTTTTGTTATGATGAAGAAGGTCCTCTTGGTGAAGGATGGTGATTCAAAGGAGGAGATAGCTATTGTGATGGAAGAAGAATTGTTGCTCAATTCGAACAAGGAAGGAATTAATGGTGGTTGCATCGAATGGAAGAGATTCAGTGGAAGTGTTAGAAACTTGAGTGAATTAGAAGACATGGGTTTTCATCGGTTTGGTTTCGAGCGGAGAAATGACTCGATTGGAGTTGTTCAGGGTTTGTGGCTCGAGATGAATGATGGGTCTGTGAATATAATGGGTTCTATTGATTTGTGGAAGATGACTCGAGAATGAATCTGTGATGGGAATTATGACTTAGGGTTCTGAACTGAGTTTATTTTGGAGCTGTTGGAGATGAAATTGAAGATGGGTTGAGTTCAAATCTCAGAAAGAACTGGAATATGTAGAAGGAAATGCTTGCTGCTGGTTAGTTTGATATTTAAGGCTTTGATGGAGTTGGTGGAACTGCTTAAAGCTTGTACTGATGCAGTTGGAGATGAATACAAATGGGTTTTGTGGTGTTGTGAAGCTGCAGGAAGAAATGGTGGCAGTGAGTTGCAAGTGCCAGTTGCAATGCTACGGAGTCTTTGCAGTGGATTGTGATGCAGGAATGGTGATGTCTGATGAGTGCCAAATAGTGCATATTTATATACCCTTTTATTGGCATTTTACTCATCTTTTGTGCTCATAAATCAGATATTATCCCATATTCTGTATTATCCTTGTTTTCAAGAATAAATATTTGTATTAATTAATTTTGTGTTTTTAGGTAATAAATAAAGCTCGGAGAAATTGAGGAGCCAAAAGAGCGAGGAATGGAGGCGTGCGTCTATGGAACGAAGCCAAAGCCCGCGCGCGCATCCGGTTGCAACCCAACAAGAAGCAACCCAACTTACAAGACATGGGCCCAAGCTATCCATCTCCGACCCGTGACCAGGATCCGAGTCCGTCTCATCCCGGCCGTTAGATTTGATCTACCCCCGCATCCGATGGTCGCTCGGCCTTGCACATCAACGTTTGATGCTCCCACTCAACACCAGTTTACTCCGAGCCTCCCGAGCCGTCCAGATATTACCCCCTAGATCCTACGCTCGCCGCACCCCTCACTTCATTTCTTGTCTGACCCGCTCCACAAAGAAACGCCCTACACCTATACCACCCATCGACCTAACTCATTCTCCTCTTCCTCTTCTCTTTCTTCTCCATACCCTCTGCAGAACCCATTCCGCCACCTCCTTCCCTCTCCCTGACAGAGCCGCCTTCGCCACCACCTCACCGCCTCCATCATCACCTCTTCCAACTCCATACCCTGACACCATCACCACCAACCTTCCACAACAGCCACACCACCTCTCTAGGTCTAGGTTTTCTCTCTCTTCGCTTCTCCAACCCTAGAAGCTAACTTAGAAAAACTAGAACTAGGGTTCTCGACCAACAACCCCAACATGGAGCTCGAAGACGAATTGTGAGAGAGGAGACATGATTCGGAGAGTATGGGTGAGAGGTTTCCATTTAATTTCTATTTTAAAGTAAATTAGGGTTTGAAGTTTTGGGAATTGTTGCATGTATAAATAGAAATCAGTAGAAGATGTTTGAGGGGATGCCTGGGCTAGCCAGAGCACCAATTAGGTTTAGTTTGTAGTTTAATTGTGTTTTTGATGTTTTAATTTAGTATGCTAGGGTTTCACTGAAACCCTAATTCCCTGTTTTTATTTCAATCTTGTTTGAGATGTTTTTGAGTGCTTAAATTATCAGACATCTTCAATTATAAATGCCCAATGCTTTTCTCTCACAATGGATGCCTTGTATCCATTGTAGTTAGATCACAACCGTGTTGAGTGTATTGCAGCTCAAACCTTAGATACAATTGCTAATTCCCTTGATTAGTTGTGCTTAATTAGACAACTAATACTGGTTAGTACTTTAGCTGTTATTTAAAGCTTTACATGGAGAAACCCCTTAGATAGGTGGTGGAATTGACACCTGCCCTTATCGATCCACGGGACAAGAAAGCTCAACTGAGTTGAACTCATAATAGGAGTTAGTGGTGGATTTGAAGACCCTAGTATCCCCCTTTGTCACTATCTTATACCTTAGTTTAGAGTCACTTCATCTCTCGCTTCGACAACAAATCATAATTGTGTTACACTTGCTATAAATTCAGTTTAGGAAGCCTTGATCAACTCCACAGCACCACAAGTCTCTGTGGTTCGACCCGTACTTGCCACGTCTCCGATAGACGCCGTGCACTTGCGGTTATAACAAGTAGGCTAAATATAAACACATTCCCAGGACTACCAAGTTTTTGGCGCCGTTGCCGGGGACTTGGCGTGTGCTGAGTCGATTCTTGCTTGCTTGCTTTACTGATTTTCATCCCACCATTGTACATATTCACTTTAAATTTTTGCTTTTAGTCCTGTTTTTAGTATAACTTAGTTTAACTCTTGTAACTTAGGTTTGTTAGTGTAACTTAGCTATTCTTCTTTTTGTTTTGCATCTTCACTGTTTTTCATCTTAGTTATTTCATCCTTATTTTGCATTTCTTTTTGTCATCATAACCCTTCACACTTCACACTTCACATTAGTGTAACTTGTAATGTAAATTGTACACACTTCATACTTCATAGTGCATAACCCTGAACTTGTAGTCATCATAACTAGTAGTGTCACTTAGTGTAATTATTCTTGTTACAGCTGTAGCTTAGTATCACTTGTAACTCTTGATCCCTTTCAGTCCAAGTAACTCTCAGTTGCATAATCCTGTTAGTATAAGCGTACCGTGCAAATCGAGAAGCGAAGCTTCTTTGTTGAGTTACAGGTACCTGCTGTGCACTTGCATTTGCTGTGCTGCTGTGCCAGCCAACCCAAGGAAGACAAGAAAAAGGTGCACAAAACTCTGAGCAAACTGCAATTCAGGTAAGTGGCTCCATGATAAGTGAATACACCTGAGTTGGATGAGCATGACCTGTAAACCATGTTAGGTTAGCATCTATACCTGAGTTGTATGAGTATGAACTGTGAATGAGCCAACTTGTTCTTTTGCATCATTGAAATTGTGTTGTGCATCATTTCTGTTTTGTGCTGAGCATAGACCAGCCTGCGCAACCACTAGGCTGTCTTGTATTGCTCTGTGCTGAGCTTAACTTAGAGCTGTGCTGTGCATCAGCTGTGCACAATCCTTGCCTGACCAGTCTTTGCGCATCTGCCGCTGACTAGCCAGGCAAACGATGTGAGACCAAAACAAGGCCTGAGCTTAACCCTCCAGCCCCTGAAGCTGTGAGTTGGTCTGCAGCTGAGGTTTCTAAATTTGTTGCAAGCTTTGTGTGACATCAACTGGGTTGGTTGATATCAACTACCCCAGTTGATTCCGATAACTTGAGCATAACCAACTCTAAGCATAAACCTGAGCATACCCTGAGCATACCACAACCTCCTTGCTGAGTCATTTTTATTGCATGCTCTGAACTTGGGTAGCCAAATATTGTGTGTTATGTGCTTGTGTCAACCCTGAGCTTAACCTGTGGAAACCAAGGACATTAATTGACCCTGTGCATTTAATCTGTGCCTGACCTAAGCTGTGCTGAGTATTCCAATCACCAGCACTGCTATGTGCTTAGAGACAGATGTCATTGCTGTGAGTTTGTGTTCTGTGTTGATAGTATAATCTGCCTGTGAAGCTGTGAGCTTGAGCAGCAACCCAGATAACCCAGACATCTGCAAACTCCAGTTGCATAAACTTGTCACAGACCCTGTAAACCATCTACCCTGTAAACTTGTGCCAGACCCCTGCTGACATTGTGATTTGTTGATACCCTGAGCTTGTGAGCCATCTGACCTGCAACCTTTTGCATACCCTGCTTTGTCTTGGCTGATTGCAAGCCTTATTTTGTGCTTAACCTGTGATAACTTGCTGAGCTCTGCCCTGTAAACCCTGTGCTGTGTCTCCCTGTGTGCCTAGCATCAGGTATCATTGCTGTAATTTGTTGCTACTGTGTGTTGTGATTCAATTTCCAACCTGTGCTTTGACTACCTGTGCATAAGCTTCTCATTTGCTGTGCTATGCTATGAGTTACACTTAAACCTGTGTTGTGCTCATAAGTCTGTCCTGTGCTGTGCACACATTGCATTGTGCAGAGCTGTGTCAATCTTGTGAGTTTGTGCTGCACTGTAAGCTGAAACCTGCACACAACCTGTGCATAGAACCAACCTCTGCACACACCCTAGGCTTTGCAATCAACCTTAGCTGCACATTACCTGCCAGCCTGTGCTGAGCCTAAACCAATCTTCACTTGTGCTGTGCAATTCTTAAAGCACTCCTGTGTGCTGAAATTGGAGTGTCACTTTGTGAAAATTGTGCACAAGTGCGGGCTCACACAGCTGGAGCTTAAACCCGCCCCGCACAATTTGTCTTTGAGAGGTCATGCATCTGTGCAAACCACTGAGCTTTGCATAGCTTGGGCTTACACCAAACTGAGCCCACAAGAACTCAAACTGGGCTGTTATCCTTCCCACAACAGCTGGGCTCTGCAACCAAACCAGCCCATAATGAACCAAACTGAGCAGATTTGCCGTGCATAAAGCCAAACCCACTTCCTAGGCTTAGCATTTCAACTTTCAGCCCACATAAGCCATCTTTCTTGGTCAGACACATCTGAGCCCACATCACCTGGGCTGTTAGCCTGTTACCCAACTGCTGGGCTAGAACCCACACTGCTGGGCTGTTTATCATCACCTGGGCTCGGCAAACAAACTAAAGCTCAAATAAACCAAACATAGCCCACCAAAACCAAATTGAAACCCACACAAACCAAAGCCCTCTTAAACCAAACAAAACCCATTCAAACCAAACTGAGCCCACTACAACTGGGCTTTGAGTTCAATTTGAGTTGTTAAATCATGTCAAGATTTTGGTCTGCAACTGGGGATGGAAACAAATCCATTAGAGAGCTTGCTTACGGGCATGCCTCCAATATGAACTCCCCACATACCATAGCGATTTTAGGGAATTTTATGAGCCTTCTCAGGGCCATGACTTCACATACCCTAATCATTATGAGCACATGTATCATCCACCACAGGTTGAGAATGAACACTTTCCTCATACCCAGTCATCACTTCTAGATCAATTAGAAGCTCAAGTTTACGCTTTAGAAAGGCAATTACATGAGCAATCTGTCAAATCTAATCCCCCTAGGCACTATGCAATGTATACTTGTACCTTATGTGGTGGCTTAGACCACCCCGCCGGTAACCGCTACATTTTACATGAGTTTAGGCTGTCTAGGGAAAGCCATGATAATCAAATATACGAATTGTCTAGAAGTGACTATGACCATGCAAACATGCATCATCCATCATCATGGGAAGTTGAACAATGTTATACTCACCCAACTCCGTGTTTGCAATTAGTAATGGAAACGTTCATGGAGCAAAATGCTAGGCTTGAGGCGAATGCAATACACGACCATCCATATAGCAACATGTCTGAATTTCCTTCTCTAGTGAACCATGTGCACACCCATGTAATGATCATTCATATGAAACATGCATACCCACTAGTGAGAATTCTCCTTCAATTGAACCTAATCTAGAGGTAGATGAGTATACTGGAACTCAAATTTTGAATGGGAGATGAATTTTGTTATGATGATGATGATGAATATGAAGAGCATGCGTATTTCGAAAATGTAGTAGAATCTTTTGGTTCAGAGACGTTAGGGCGTCTCTTCCGTGAACCCTATGAATGATGCTTCTTCTAATATTCATACATGTGATCTTTGATTTGGAACCTGTGGAATTGTCCTGTGAAAATGAGCATGCTTTACCACCTGTTTGTGACCTAGGAATAGCTGAATTGTCTGTTGACACAGATGATTCAATGCATGTGCCCGATTCCATGCCTAGGTTACAGCATGATATCTCTCCTAGTTATGTTGTGCATGAGGGTGATTATGATTATGACATGGAGATTGATGAATTGTTCTATGCAGGTGAACATGATTTACCCTCTTCTGACTTTAGGAAAGTGTGTGATGGTGCAAATGATTTTATACATGAAAACAACTTAGATGTACATAACCTATCTCCTGAGTCACAAATTGAAACTCCTCCACCAAACCTAGGTGTAGTTTGTAACAAAATTGCAAAACCAACTTTTCTGAAAATGCCTAATTTAGGCGTAGAACTTTGTGCTTCCCAAGTCCTCTTGGACTATTTTGCATCAAAATATAACACCTTTAGGGAACCACAGTTGGAATATGTATATCTGCCTGTTCTTAGTAAAACTCATTTTGAGTTAGACCTTTTGCATGATGTACCGTTAAAATTACAAGATTTTGTGCTCCCAAACACACCCGTTCGCAAGTTTAGGTTTGGGGGAAACTCATTCCCACACGCAGTCTTACTTGCACTCTCATATTATATTTGTGTAAGACTGTTGATGTTTCTGCATACCGTCTTTTGGGTTGATCCTCAACTCTTTAGACTGTTGGTATATGGTGAATTTTTGTATATAATCCAGTAGGACTTGTTAAATTTTTCTTTTCTTGAATCGGTTGAGTCTTCTTGTGCATATATTGTGCTAATCTGATATGATCTCCACTGAGAATGTTGGATTCTAGCCGTAACGAATGAAGCTCTAACCTTGCTCCCCCGACATCCGGTAATCTCTTCCCTTTTCTCTTATCAGCATAGTTCTCTTGGTATGTGACTGTTTAAATTTTTTTCTATCTGTCGACACATTGAGGACAATGTTTGATTTAGGTTTGGGGTGCATTTGCATTTAGAGTTTTTAGTCTTTTATTTCAAAAAAAAAAAAAAAAAAAAAAAAAACTCTTTTGTAAAAAAAAAAACCTCCAACTTTTAGAGATTTTAGAGTCACTAGCATGCTTCTAGCTATGTTTACATAGAGAATCTGACCGAAATAACAGAAGTTAGAAATCTTAGGAGAACACAATCGGGTTTCTTAGTTGATTAGAGCGTTAAAGTTGGATTTAACCATTAGGAGAGCGAATTAGGTCTGTTTAGATATTCGGTAGTAGAATTGTGATCACCCATAGTGGAGACTACCCATTTTACATCAAGTGAGGCACCACCCTTCATTTTTTGCAACTTTCTAGAAAAGGCAATTAGAGTGTGTGTCACCGTACATCAATTAGGGTAGGAATGGTGAGCTACCCAACTTCGCACCAATTTCAGACTACTTTTGATCTCTTGAGTGCTAGTTTTTGTCAATCATGAGGGTGACGTCTAAAGATGAAAACTTCTTCTAAATATCGATTTGCAGTTAGCATCACTCTCTCTCTCAATAAACAGACCCATAGAAACATATCATCGTCAGCAAGCGGAGCATCATCAGAATATTGAAAGAAAAATTGATATAGTCCAAGAGTTATGTGCAACAAAGAAAAGAAAATAGGATGAGAATTAATAAAATTTATAAAATCAAGACAATACAAGTTGTGGAAAAATTGAGTGTTAAAGTCCTTTGTCCATGGAGTTAGTTGTTTCATTATTTGTATTTTTATTTTCACTTATTGAAAAAAAAAAAAAAAAAAAAAAATCAAATCAAAAAAAAAAAATCAAAAATCAAAAAAAATATTGTAGTTTATTTTCTTAGTTTTGATACCACCATGGTAAAGAAGAATTGAAAAAGAAAAATCCAAACAACAAGGAATTTGAGTAGAAAAGTTAAAAAAATTGTCAAGTTTTGTGAAGTTTAGAAGTTCGTCATCAACAAGTGAAGACCGAAGACCCGAAGACCGAAGATTGAAGACGTTTCTATGGTTCATATGAGAGAGTGATATTAATTGCCGATCGGGTGAGAAGGTAAGTGAGTACTCCCACCCTTGCTAAATGGTTGATTTCCTTTCTTAGAGATCATCAGAAAAGATTCTTTTTGTCCACACTTCTGTGGAGTCTCCAGAAATTATTTCGGAAGGTTATCCTTCTTACCTACAACGTGTCCAGGATTTCTCTCTTTATTCCTGCCTGCACACATGAGAGACTAAAAAGCGATCTTTTGAGTGCAATTATCATAAAACCCTAATGGTGAGGCGAAGTCGAGGCTTATGATCACAATCGAATCCGAATTCTTTCATATGGTATGGTTACTTCTCGCTCAAAGCACTTAAGGATGAGAATGCGTTCTTTTGATAGTTCTAACTTCCGTGCTACTAGCATGCAGAAACTCTATGTCCTCATAGCTCCTAGGATGCTTGAGACTCTTTTACACTCTGAAGTTGGAGAAGGTTTTGTGGGTACACCTCGGTAAACCCTCACGAGACTACAACTCGTCCACTAGGGACACCTAGGGGTTTAAGGCTTAGTGCATACGCTAAATGCATTCGAGAGACTGCGACGGGGGGGTATAGTTAGGATTTCTTAATTTCTGTTTCACTTGAGGACAAGTAAAATTCAGGTTTGGGGGTATTTGATGAGTGCCAAATAGTGCATATTTATATACCCTTTTATTGGCATTTTACTCATCTTTTGTGCTCATAAATCAGATATTATCCCATATTCTGTATTATCCTTGTTTTCAAGAATAAATATTTGTATTAATTAATTTTGTGTTTTTAGGTAATAAATAAAGCTCGGAGAAATTGAGGAGCCAAAAGAGCGAGGAATTGGAGGCGATCGTCTATGGAGCAGAAAGCCAAAGCCCGCGCGCGCATCAGTTGCAACCCAACAAGAAGCAACCCAACTTACAAGACATGGGCCCAAGCTATCCATCTCCGACCCGTGACCCGGATCCGAGTCCGTCTCATCCAGGCCGTTAGATTTGATCTACCCTGCATCCGATGGTCGCTCAGCCTTGCACATCAACGTTTGATGCTCTCACTCAACACCAGTTTACTCCGAGCCTCCCTGAGCCGTCCAGATATTACCCCCTAGATCCTACGCTCGCTGCACCCCTCACTTCATTTCTTGCTGTACCCGCTCCACAGCAAAACGCCCTACACCTATACCACCCATCGACCTAACTCATTCTCCTCTTCCTCTTCTCTTTCTTCTCCATACCCTCTGCAGAACCCATTCCGCCACCTCCTTCCCTCTCACATGGAGCCGCCTTCGCCACCACCTCACCGCCTCCATCATCACCTCTTCCAACTCCATACCCTGACACCATCACCACCAACCTTCCCTGCAACAGCCACACCACCTCTCTAGGTCTAGGTTTTCTCTCTCTTAGCTTCTCCAACCCTAGAAGCTAACTTAGAGAAAACTAGAACTAGGGTTCTCGACCAACAACCCCAACATGGAGCTCTGAAGACGAATTGACAGAAGGGAGACATGATTCAGAGAGTATGGGTGAGAGGTTTCCATTTAATTTCTATTTTAAAGTAAATTAGGGTTTGAAGTTTTGGGAATTGTTGCATGTATAAATAGAAATCGTAGAAGATGTTTGAGGGATGCACAGCAGCTGAGCACCAATTAGGTTTAATTTGTAGTTTAATTGTGTTTTTGATGTTTTAATTTAGTATGCTAGGGTTTCACTGAAACCCTAATTCCCTGTTTTGATTTCAATCTTGTTTGAGATGTTTTTGAGTGCTTAAATTATCAGACATCTTCAATTATAAATGCCCAATGCTTTTCTCTCACAATGGATGCCTTGTATCCATTGTAGTTAGATCACAAGCTGTGTTGAGTGTATTGCAGCTCAAACCTTAGATACAATTGCTAATTCCCTTGATTAGTTGTGCTTAATTAGACAACTAATACTTTGGGTTAAGTACTTTGTTGTTATTTGAAGCTTTACATGGAGAAACCCCTTAGATAGGTGGTGGAATTGACACCCTGCCCTTATCAGTCACAGGACAAGAAAGCTCAACTGAGTTGAACTCATAATAGGAGTTAGTGGTGGATTTGAAGACCCTAGTATCCCCACTGTCACTATCTTATATCTTAGTTTAGAGTCACTTCATCTCAGTCGCTTCGACAACAAATCATAATTGTGTTACACTTGCTAGAAATTCAGTTTAGGAAGCCTTGATCAACTCCACAGCACCACAAGTCTCTGTGGTTCGACCCGTACTTGCCACGTCTCCGATAGACGCCGTGCACTTGCGGTTATAACAAGTAGGCTAAATATAAACACATTCCCAGGCCTACCAATGTCCAATGGAGATGAGTTTGTAATTGTTCTAGAGTTGGATTGTAAGGCAGGATGGAGATTGCAGGTGGAGTGGTGAACTGATACTTGAGTCGAGTCTGAATTGCTGAGGTAGTGCAACTGGAGATTGTGGTGGATGTATGCAGAAGAACAAGGAGACGGAGTGCAGGTTAGATAGCTTGTCTGAGTTGGCTAGTGCTGCAGGGAAAAATGGGACTGAACTTGGATGGCTAAGGAAATGGTGATGTTTGAGCTGTAGAAGAAGAATGAGTTGCAGCTGCAGTACGACACTGGCAGATAGAATGGTTATTATGTATTAGTCCTGGGCAGAGATGCAGCTGGTTACAAGTGTTGTCGTGATATGAGTTGAAGTTGTTGTTGCAGGCAGGGAGTAAGTAGATGGCAGTGTCATGATGGTAAGATTACAAGAAGAAGCCGCAACCCGGTATGGGACTTAAGCTATGGGAGATGATTGTGCTCATGGTGGTTGAAGGCTGTTGGTTACTTTTGTGGTGCTATGAACCTGGAGAGATGAGTTAAGTTACAGCCGGTGGTGAAAAGAGCGAAGCATTGGTGAACCGAGTTAAAGCTTGAGCTCGGTTGGTGAATATGGCTGTTGCAAGGAGTTATGGACCGGCTCGGAAGTCGGGGAATGGAGAAGAGCGCACTGAAGTGATGATGTGACTGAAATGATTGGTACAGCGGTATCTTTAGCTGATGGTGCTGAGATATTGGAAGCTGTAGTTGTGGGAAGTAGGATGTGTGTTACTAAAGACTGATGTGAGTTGCTGTTGTTGATACAGTTGCAGTGCAAGACTCAGCAGATGTGTGTTGGTGGCTTGACCTGAGACAGATGGTACTAAAGTTGGTTGGCGCTCGGAGTCTTTGTCATATGCAATTGTAGCTCAGATGGAGAATTACAAGGTTTAGGTGCTGGTATGGCAGGGAAGCTATGACTTAGCTGTTTCAGATGGAGTTGTTGCACTGGAATGGAAATTGCAGACTGGTTTGAGTTGTGGCTAAAAGTGAAGAAGCTGATGTTGAATTGGAGTGAATGGAAGAGCCAAGATGGCTGCAAAGTGTTGCACAGCCCAAGATGGCCGGTTAAAGACTTATCAAGCACAATCCTCAGTGCAAAGACAGATCGAGGCTTGTGCAATGGCCTCGAGCCAAGACGACTCATTTCAATCGAGGCTAGTGATGACTCGACTCACACTCGACTCTGGCAGACTGGGTTGACCCTGATTCCATCTGACTCGGTTGAGCTTTGACTGAGCTGACTCGTTGACCCGACCGAGTTGACCCAGTTGACCGGTGATCGGTTTGACTTTGCCGGTCACCCGAGCTATTTTTCCGGCGATTCTTCCGGCCAATTTCCGGCCATAATCCCAGTTTTCCGGCGACGAATTTTGGACATAATTTTACATGGGCTTTTTCTCACACATGGGCTTGGTGGACCACTTGGAGATGGGTGTTGAGAAGACCTAATATTGGAAGGAGTATCCTTTATGGATATAGAGAAACATATAAAAGAGAAGACTTTTACCTAATGGGGGAAATCTTTTATCTAATCTTTTGCCTCTACTTTTGGTTCTAGGGTTTAGAACTATGAAAGCTTTTCTCTTTCTTCTTGTTATGAACTCCATGAATATGAGCTAGAGTTTTCTTTTGGTTATGGATTAGTTGGATTTCCAAACATGAGTTTTTGTTCAATAAATTAGTTTTGTCTCCATGTTATCGTTTATGATTCACCATCAATATTGTTACATGAGTTGAATGCTATTTAGTCGAGTGTGAATCGATTGAGTTTCTTTTCATCTCTCTTGCTAGATTAGGATTTATTATACGCAAAAGTGATAGATTCGATTACAAGTAGCATAATTGTGATTATTGCTTGTAGTGATACATCCTAGTAGTCACATGTGAGTCATAACCTTTGTTAAATCGGATTAGTGCTTTTACACGTTCGATTGCTTTGATTGGCCTGATTTCATTGAACCTAATGCATCTAGGAATTAAACTTGATTACCTTTTACACGTTAGGTTGTTCCTTTAGATAGAATTCATATTCGCATCTTTTAATGTGTTTGTTGATGACATGAGGAGATTTGGGATATACTTGCGATCAAGGTATTCTAGGGTCTTTGATAAAAGTTGAGATTAAAATATCAATTCTAATTATTGTGTTGAAAACATGTTTGTGAATGAAGAGCGAAATCCATGACCAATACTTTCTCATCCTTGATTTGCGTGTTTACTTTTTATTGTTTTGCTTTCATATTATTTTAGTTTATAAAAATCGAGAAACCCCGTGTTACTTATAAGATACCGAAACAATTTGACAACCAAGACCTCTCTCGTGGGAACGATCCTTTCTTGCCCTTGCTTCATTATATATTTTGAGTAGTAAGAAAGTGTAATTTATTTTTGATGCCTACGACAGCGATCAGAGTCCCCACCAGTAAACACGTGTACTCACAAAACACTCGCCAAATCCAAATCCCGATCAGCTTCGTCTACCAACTTGCGGATGTTGTCCATAATATTATCAGACGACTGTGACCCCCCGAGCAAAGTGAGATAGTCTCTTCATGCTCGTCCTAAGCTTTACACGCCTTTAATGAATCACCATAGGGGTCTACAACATGACCACCTCCTCCTTTAACACTGATAAGCGTACTAGTTCATCCTGAAGGTAGGATGGATATATGAGCGCAGATAAGACCGCCAGGGTCAAGGTATGTCCAAGAAGCTGTGGAGTCGCTCGATCAGAGATAGGAAGATGACAACCAGATATGGGACAGCCTATAATGGGAACTTTAGGATGGCATCATCGGAGGACGATGACTACTGTTGAAAAGTAGAACTTAAGATAAGACATGGTGTGACTACTAGGGTCATTTGACAATTGACCCGTAGTCGTGGGACTAATGTTGATACATGAAAATATTACCCCTTAGGGGCTAGTGTGCCCCCGAAAGGGAGGCAAACCCAACATGAAACATATGGACTTAGGGACTAAAGCCCAAGTCCACTAAGAAAGTATCCATAAGTTGGAAAGGACAAGGGAGGAATTAATATGAAAGAAGGAGGTTGTATTAGAAAAGGAATGGCATTAGTAGTAATAAAGGAGGTTTAGGACATGTGGCATGATATCATAAAAAGAGGGGCTTTTGAAAAGTCTATATAAAGAGGCATATAGTACAATAGAAGGGGATCCTTTTCTCTCTCTTTCCCTCTCCTCTTGGGAATTGGATGTGTTGAGGCTAGGACTTGTAGAACCAAAATTCACCCCTCAACAGTCGTCGTTGTAGCTTCTTACTTCTTCACATTCTTCAAGTCTTCACGTAATACTTGTAAGTCTCATATCATAATAACTTTCTAGTAAACCTATACGAAGTTGACTCTAGTAAATAATCAAGCGACTCTTTAAATGAGTTTTGGTTCACTAAAATATGACAACCAAATTTGACATACCAACGCTTGGTGGGTTCAACCGAGCTATGCTCTAACACTATAGAATCTTTCTGCATCAGTATAGAGATTTTTAACTTTATGCCTGACATGTATGAGTTGACGTTCAGAACAGAGCACTTGTCATGGATAAATGACGGTTTCCATGGTCCATGTTAAAATAAATTGGGGGAACTCCGGAAAAAATATGTTACTAATGCATAATATTGAGGTTTCTTTCGAATTAATCACAACAAACGTTTGCAGGTAATTTATTTTGGATTATTATAATTTTTCCTGATCTTAATTAAAAAAAGTATTTGTCATGTGCCTGTGAGTTTAGGTGTTGTTGGGATATATGTTTTAAAAGGAATTCTTTTGTGCATTTATATCAAAAATTTTAGCTTGGCATGTTGGTTAAATATTTTGGGCTTTGAAGGTGAGGTCTTATGATCAAATTTCTCCCCCTACTAATTGGGTATATACATATTAAATATATATAACATTATAATCCGGGAGCGACCCGGAACGGGGTCTTAGGAGGTTTCTTAGATTTGAAATTTTTTTTTTGCTAATTTTGAAAATATTTTTCGAACCGTTTTTACTGCACTTAATTCTGTTTTTAATTGCGCTAATTATGGTATGATTTATTGGCCCATTTTTCAAATGTTGAATGAATTTTTAATGTCGGCAATTAATTCAATTCATTTTTCATTAATTCTTATTCATTGTTTGGGCTATAAAATCGGTTTTGAAATCAGAAAAAAAGAATAAGTTTTTCACACCATTGTTTTCTTCGAATCAAGAGACCAAAAATTTTGAGCAAGATTAGAAAGAGTAGAAGTGATCGATTTCTCATTGTGTGCGTGAGAGATTGAAAGAGAGTTTTTCTTGACTGTTTTATCCTGAGGACGTCGTGACAAAGAAAAAACTGCTTGCACAAAACTCAAGGCAGAGCCACGAAACGTCATAAAGAGAGCGACCTGGTCGGGACTCAGCCGTCAATTTGTTTTGTGTTTTAATCCTTATTTTGCAGATTGAAATCGGGAACTGTTCCAACATGTGTTGTGTTCACTAAAGTTTAAATTGTACTTAAAATGTAATAGGATGGATTTGTGGTGTTGTACGGAGTCTAGTACATTTAAATTTCGGTAAGAATTAAATAGGATAAGTGCGAAATTAAAAAAAAAAAAAAAAGTTTGTGTTATTAAACGAAAAGATTTCAAAAGAAGCACACGCGATGAAGGGAGTCCAGCCGAAGACTTTGTCCTATTCCAAAAAATATTTTCTAGAAAAAAAAAATTCAATTTATTCGACCAGTTTTTCGACTGATTTTGTTTTCGACCAGTTTTTCAACATGTTTTCGACCAGTTTTTCCACTGATTTTGTTTTCCTCTTGTTTTCTTTCCCACAGTGTTTTACACTGATTTTGATCTCTTTTTCTGCCGTTTTTGGTTTTCTTTTAGGGTTTACGTTGTTCTCAGTAGGGTTTTCTATTTTACGCCGTAGCTATGTCTATGGTTACTAGGGATTCTTCCCATGCGTCGCTTCCTTCTACGCGGCACTCGTACTCTTCTCCCTCTTCCTATACAGAAGACGCTGGCTCAGATGATGGTTATTGCCATTGTCCCTTCAAGAACATTCATGGATGTCAGGATGGAGTTCATGGCAGAGGATATGCCAAGGGGTTTATTCTGAAGCACCTTCACGACAGGCATCTGTCCTCGATAGCCAGCAGAAACACCTTCAAGGATTTAACTGCCAGTAATTTGAATGTGTTTCTTCTTTGGGAGAAGGTTCTATACAGTTTACGGATGTAGCTCTGCAGAAAGTGTATGCATTTACACGCGTGGAAGAAACCCTGCAAGGGTAGTGTTGAGGCTGTACATGATTTCATTGCAGGACCATTCAACAGTAGAGGGGCATATTTTCTAATTCATGGCTTGGATAAACCAGTCGACTTACAGGTTGAATGTGTGGTTACCAGTGTTGTTGTTGTTTCTGCGGAGGATAGTGATGACTCCATAGGAATTCTTTCTACTGAGTTGTTGAACGCCGTGTTCCAAAGGAAGTTTACTCCAGTCACTTGTATACCTCATAAGTGCAGGCTCGCTTTCTCGAGGGCTCTAAAGGTTTATCTTGACAAAGTTTTAATGAACCCATCTAATCTTTCAAGCTGGCTGCAACTAATGCTTCTCCCCATTTGAACTTTGTCTCTGTACCAGCCGAGAAGCTCAGCTGAAGCGAAATCAGGGAATCGTAAGCGACTACAAGTTGCTGCAATTATCCAGGCCCTTACGGTTTGGAAGGAACCTAATGGGTGCTTCTTATTGGCAAACAAAATGTTTCAACAGCCGATTCGCGGGAGGTCTAAGAAGGCAGAGGACAAGAAGCAAGGTGCTGCCAACATCATAGCTTGTCAGAGGAAGATGAATTCTGGCCATTTTGCCGAAAAATTCGAGTGCTATCGTCGTCTGGTGTTGCTCCATGTGATGAGAAGACTTACTCTGAACTGTTGGACAAACATCCGCCCGCATCTCCTTCCGAGGTTCCTGTGGATAATATTGTTGCTGACCCAATAATAGTAGGTACCAAGGCAGTTTAAGAGCTATCAAAAGCTTCCCTAAAGAAACATCGTGCGGTCGTGATGGCTTACGTGCTCAGCACATAGTTGATGTTTTTAGTGGAGCGGCGGCAGCAGTGGCTGATGACTTACTTTCTTCAATTTCCGGGGTCGTCAACCTTTGGTTGACTGGGAAATGCCCTACGGAATTAGGAGAATACATTGCCAGCTGTAGGATCAGAATATCGCAACACCAAGACCCTTGCGAAATCCATAAAAGACACACTGCGAAGATATCGCAGATGGGTAATATAAGTGACGCAACGGATGACGACAGCCTGAACACGAGAAAGATGTGAAGACCTGGCGAGATTTAAGAGTGTTGCGAGATTTAACATTTGAATACTTGCGAGAGTGTCGCAAGTCAGATCCGAAAATAAATGACAGTTTAGCTGTCATCCACTATGTAATGTCCTTGTTGATGGGTGAAAACTACTCCTGCTGAATTTGGTAATTTGGGGTGTGGATGAGGAATGAATTTAAACCTACAACAAATGCACTGCGCGGTGAGTGCTTGTAGATTCGAGAGATCAATCTGTGCAAGTCCGGCCTAAACCAAGAAATGGCCGTTCAGACTTGTTTCGGTCACAAAGTGAAGGAGATGGGGTTGATCTTAGGGAGGAAGCGAAGAAGGTGTTGAGATTGTGAAGATGTTGGCTTGCTTATGACTTGTAATGTGAAATATGAGCAAGCTTACGGTTGATGCAAGCAAGCTCTGGGTGTTTGAATACGATGTTGTATTAACACTTGGTTTCTGTCGTCGACCGAACTTGTGTTGTTCTCGTTGTCTTGTTGTTGTTTGAAATAGGGGAGAACCTATTTATACAAGTCATTGAGCCTCATTCACGTTTCTCGTGGGAAGTGGAGGTAATGGAATGATGGAGTGGTGTAGTTGTGTGTCGGTAGCATACGACCGGTCTTGCCCACTTCTCAGTTCATCTCTAACCGTCCATGACTTCCTAACACGTTCTTGTGATGGCGCGTTGCACGCCGCACGCCGTAAAACCGCTGCACCAATACCCCTAAAGTATCCCCAGTTTGTGACATGATTGATGTCTGAATGTGGATCGTGGATCCACGAGAGATAGCATGTAATGCTGAATTGAATAACTGCGTTATTCGAAAGTCATACTTGTGAAGTATCGTGTGTATTTTATGCAGGTACTGCATTACGGTGTGGTAAAGTGACGGGTAATGACTCCTCACTAACCAAATAACTCGACGTGGTCAGATAACCAATTTCGGGTGAGGTCGGACGGATGAGATGATGTTTGATACACTCATCTGCGACCGTTGGTGAAATTAGGGTTTTTAAAGAGGTGCGCAAGCATCACTCTTTAGCTTGGTCGAAACCAAGCGTGGGAAGAATTTTGAGAGGACCGACCATACATGCGTGTTGACGGCATGATGGTGTAGGTGCCCGTGTTCCGTTCCCTCATGAAAGCGCGATCCGGGGCCACTCAATTTGACCGTCAAAGAGGAGCGGTCGAGATTGATTTGCGGTAGAAATCTCTTACCGCAAAGAAGCCGCGCGCCATACCCTTTTCCGGGTGGTTTTCCAAGACGACTCAGCTTGGTCGGTCTTGGCGGTTGGTTTGGTGTGTAGACGGTAGGCTGATGTTCACGCCATGTCTTACCGTCGTCTCATGAAACGTGATCTAAGCCACCCAATTCGTCCGGTGAAGTTGAGTGGTCGAGATCGATTCGCAATTTGAGAAGTGTAGCCACGCATGTTTGAGCGGGCGTTTTGATTGGCTGTGCATGATACGCCTTGGCCGACCGCATGGAGAGTTAGATGGGCCCACGGTAGTCATGCCGGTATGACCGACCCGCTCGATTTGATCCGTGACCTCCATTCGTGCCGGAGAAGATGGACGCGCGTGATGGCTCGAACCCTAGTTTTGGCTTTCAAAGCCGCGCGACCATGCTCTTTTGGGCGGACGGTTTTGTTGTAACCAAACATGGTTGGCTTTGACCGATTGGCCAAGTATGTAGGCGGTCACATGGTGATTGTGTCGACATGCTCCGGCCCTTTGAGTCTACATCTACACCCTCCATCTATGCCTGCGAAGATGGACGGTTGAGACCGTTTTGCGACACATGTAATATGCCGCAAACCCTAATTTAGGGTTTTCCGCCCATAATGCTTGGTATGGACGGTTTCTTGGCAAGCGAAGGCCAATGGTCGACCATGCGGGTCGGCCGTGTGTATTCCATACCTGCTTGGGGGTGATGGAATTGATCTGTGGTCATCCAATCATGCTTGCGGAGTTGGATGACTGCGATCAGATCATATTTGGCAAGCTAAGGCCGTGTGTATTCCATACCTGCAGGGTGATGGAATTGATCCGTGGTCATCCAATCATGCTTGTGGAGTTGGATGATCGCGATCGAATCATATCCGAGACCGATACATGAGTCAAGTCCGGATGCTCAATCGGGCTAGTATAACACACCGAGAGGGGCTCAATCGGGCTAGTATAACACACCGAGAGGGCTCGGGCCAGTATAACACACCGAGAATCACCTCATACGGTATTTCGTACATGGATTCATTATAGTGCTTGAGGTTCGTGTTACTCGTAAGAGTAACACTCGACCGTCATGCCACAATCGATAATGGGTACAGAAATACAAGGTTGATATGAAATTCACAGAAGGGATTGTTACGCATGCTCCAACCCGGAGGAATTAAGTGAGGAGTATCTGTCACTTATAAACGGCTTTTATCTTTTACAAGATGTCGCCGCATGATTTTCTCGGTTATTTACGAATTTAACCTTAAACGAAAATCCACCATCAACATTAAGTCCCCCGCCTAGCACATAATGGTTACACTATTGTGTGGTAGGCATGAGATGGTGACATACGAAATGACCAAGCTAGAGTGAATACATATTTCTGGATAGTTTCACATTGTCGTTTCCTCGGAACTGGTTGGTCTTGAATGAGGATGCGCGAAGAAGCGGAGGACTTGATCCGGTGAGTCGCTTGGTTCCTCTTGTACATGTATGAGATCGTCCGCCTTCGTGTGTTTGAGTCGTGGATAGGATTCTCGCTTCTACCTGGACGGGCGCGGTGCTTGCGCATTGCCGAGTTGAATTGTTGTGTCCATTGCTCTTCCGGTTCTTGATCGTGGCTCAAAAGAAATCCCGACTTGGTCGGCGTTGAATCCTCATATATCGGGCGCCGTAATCGTTTTAGGTTTCCTCCGTATTTATGCGGGTGAAGAGATTTTTGATCCGTTTTACAGTGAGAGCTCCTTGCAAAACTCTATCATGTCTAACAACAAAGGATCATCTTCTTCATACCATCCAGGATCTCCGTTAAGCGTGTACGACCGCCCGGAGCCTTCATGATCGGTCCTCGTTCGTGTTCTTCGAGTCAAGAAGATCATACCGGTTTGTCTCTTTTTCAAACATTGTTTGTTCTTCATAACGGTCGGTGAATAATCCCTTCATTCTTGCAGAGATACCCTACAGGAACATGTGTGACGGTCATTGATGATGATGACTTAACCATTCCTCTCCCTTCAAACTCAAACACGCCACCCCCGCGAGCGAAGACGCCGACTCCGGGTGTCTCATCTTATGAATATCCGAATGCAGGTCTTTCATTCGATGTTCGCATGAAATGCTTATCCTCCACCTACCAGGATGTCGGTGGATTCTTGGTGCGGAAGGAGTTTGTGGGCTTGTACACCAAGTTGTGGAGGAAGTACTGGCCATATCGCAACCAGAATGTGGGTCCGACATTGCTCCTCCCGCCTTGGTTACCGCGGTAAACCGCCTTCTTCCCATGATTGCGGAGATGGAGAGTATTTCTATCCGCAACGTTGCGAATCAAATCTCGAAAAGTGGGAGAATATGGTATCTCACTGTGAATCCATGAAGTTCAACGTGGGCTGGTTATGCAACGTCTTGATGTCATCAAGGTTGATCGAGCAGTATCCTCGCAAATGTTGTTCTGCCACGAAAGCTATCTTGGAAGAGGAGAAAGCCTCACGCGTAATCGGAGAAGGTGGAGCAAGTCGTGCGAGGACTTGAAGAAAAGAACGGAGAGATATCGCTAGACTCGCAGATGATGCTCTCAAGGAATTATAATCTTCTAGATGGCCTCTTCTAAGTCTGTACTCCCTTATTGTTAATGACGTTTATGTCAAGGGTTTTGAACATTTTTTATGGAATAAATTGCATTGGGTTTTGATTGGTGAAACAAAGGTTTTCATTGACACATCTCTCGAATATAGTTGATGATTCAAACATGTAATGAAAATAAATGCCCCGTATTGTTGACGCAGAGAAAGTGGTGGAGTGTAATATGCCTTGAGCCACTTTCCATTGATGACGGTCCTGACTTGCCTCCGTCTACTTTAACGATCTTGTAGTAGCTTGGTATTGTAAGCCTTGGTGATTGCGTGTAGGACCTTCCCATTTTGGTGAGAATTTTGGTGCGGACATGTCTTGTTGGATGTGTTTGGCTGTTTTCAAAACCCAGTCTCCCACCTTGAAAACGCGTGGTTTCACAATTTTGTTGTATGCTCTGGAAATTCGATTCCTGTACACCGAGCGCGCTCTTCGTTTATTCCTTCTAAAATCCGAGTGTCTAACTCGCGATTCTAGAGTCGAGACTTCGGCCTCGTTCCGGTGGATCCCGGTTCGCCGCAATCCCGGGGCCGATGGGATTCTAATCTGCCGGGAGAATCGCATCCGCTCCGTAGATTTGAGTGAGTACGGTGAAACCCCAATGGAGCTTCAAGCGTACGGTATGCCCATAGTGCCATTGGCAATCGATCATGCCATTCTCTGGGATTGTCGGTACCGTTCGACCGATGATCCAGGATCAATGTCTTGTTGGTACTCTCGGCTTGCCCGTTGCCCTTGAGGATAGTAGACGGTGGAGAAGACTTGTTTAATGCCGTACTCCTCCAGAGCTCCACCGCACCTGCTTGTTGGCGAAAGGAGTGCCATTATCGGTGATGATATGCTTGGGCACGCCAAAACGACAAATGATGTATTCTTTAATGAAAGCCGCAATTGTCGCTCCCGTAGTCCCCGTGGGAATGGCCTCTACCCATTTGGTGAAGTATTAATTTGCGGTTATGATGTACTCGTCTTTTCGCTTTGATGACGGCGGATTGATCTTCCCGATAATGTCCAGTCCCCAGCCAGTGAGAATGGCCATGGGCTGCTTATAGAGTGCGTAGGGGTAGAAGGCGCATGAACGAGGTTCCCATGAATTTGGCATGTGACTTTTGAACGAAAAACGGCCGCATCATCCTCCATGGTAGGCCAATAGTATCTCTCGTGTATTTGGAGAAAAAGTTTCCTCTTCCCTTGATGTTCTCCTTCGTGTGTGTCGCTTTCCGGTGATGGTGGGATTTCTTCTCCAGCCGGGCGTAAGCATATCGCCTCCAAGCTCTTGCGGTATAGGATCCCTTCATGGAGTATGAACCGCTTGGCTCTCTGCTTCATCTTAATAGCGTCCTTTTGACCGGCAGGAATTATCCCATCACGTAGATAACTAATGTAGGGCTCTCTCCAGTCCCCGGTGCGGTTCACATTAAGAATCTCCAATTGGTGTGGTGGTGTCTGCAATTCGCGGGACTTCACAAGCCGGATTGAGCCTCCATTTCTCGGCCGCAAGCAACTCAGCGTTGAAGTCGCCGGTAAAGTGTTACCACCAATGATTGCCCACAAATTTCATTGTGAATACGATCCATGCGGATTGCGCTTCGTCACCTCTAGACATCTTGGACGGGGAGCCGTACGGATTCCGACGATACAAAGATACCGTGAAGCATGAAGAAGTTTTACAGGTTTTGAGACTGACCTTTCCTTGGGAGAGTGAGCTGTTGAGCTCTTGAATGATCGGAGTTCGCCAATCGTCGGTCTTGGTGTCTTTGTGTTGCGGTAGCCATGTCGATTCTATGGTTCTCCTTTTACCGTCAAAGTTTCTTCCGCCTCGAACTTCGATTTGGAAGCCAATGTTGCTAGACAATCGGCGTGTTTGTTGTTCCGCGACCGACGTGGGTTATGGTTGCATCGGCAAAGTAGTTTAGTAACCTCTGTGCTTCGATCGGTACGGGGCTAGTGTTACTTCTTTTAATGCATATACTCCGTTCATTTGATTCACAGCAACTTTGAGTCACCTCTTATCTCCGCACGTGTGACTCGCTTGTTTAGCTATTGAAAGCCCTATGAGGAAAGCTTCATATTCTCGCAGAGTTGTTGGTGCATTCAAGTCTAACTTGAAGGAATGTGAAAATACTTCTCAGTTGGAGAGACCAACACTACGCCGGCTCCTCGGACATCGCTAGGGTAATGGAGCCGTCAAAATACAAAAGCCACACCTCTTCTTCCTTAATGGAGACGTCCGGGAATTCTCCGGGGAGTTCTTCATGCAAATTCCGTAGTACCTTCTCCGGAAAATGCAAGTAAGTCTGCAATCGCTTGACCCTTGATAGCTCTAGGCGATGCGCATGTTATGTCTAGTTCTCGACATTTGGAGAAGCCATTTTCCTGTCCCCTTCCCGTCAGAGACCGGCTTTGAAAGCAAAAACTTTGCAGGATCGGATTTAGACACGAGTATCACCTTTGTTGGATAGCAGTAATGCCTAAACCGAATGGAATGGATTAAAGCTAAACACGCTTTTTTCCGCTCTCGGGATATCGGAGTTCAAAGCATCTCTCAATATTCTGGTGAAATAGTATATGGGACGTTCGATTCCTCGTCGTCTTCCCGAGCGAGTAAGGCCCCTACGGCGGTGTCACTCGAAGGCGGTGTAGAGGACCAATGGTTTCCTTGTACAGGAGATTTCATGACGGTTGGAGATGATAGTATTCGTTGGACTTTAGGAAAGCTTCCTGTTGAGTTGCGGTCCAAACAAAGTCTGGCTCCTTTCTTCAAAGAAGGGGTGAATGAGGCGGTAAGTTGGGCTAAACCAGTATGAAACGTCGAATGTAGTTTACCTTGCCCATGAAACTTTGGAGCTCTTTTCACACGGTTCGGGGAGGCGGCATTGTGAGGATAGCCCGAGTCTTGGACGGGTCTACTTTTATTCCTGTCACTTGGAATCCCGAGGAAATTTACGGAGGAGACACCCGAAAGCGCATTTTAAAGGATTCATCTTTAACTTGTATTCCCGACACCTCTCAAATACTTAGTAAGACGTTGGTGTGATCGGCTCGAGCCTTTGACTTGACCACAATATCATCCATAGTCTTCTACTTGTTTATGCATCATGTCGTGGAAGATTGCCGTCATAGCACGTTGGTATGTTGCGCCGGCATTCTTTAAACCAAATGGCATAACAAAGATAGTAGAAATTGCCAAGAGGGGTTCGGAAAGCTGTCTTACTTAACGTCATGCTCATACATCCTTATTTGATTGTAGCATATTTGTA
The DNA here is from genome assembly GCA_023531295.1 of Papaver armeniacum. Classification (NCBI taxonomy): domain Eukaryota; kingdom Viridiplantae; phylum Streptophyta; class Magnoliopsida; order Ranunculales; family Papaveraceae; genus Papaver; species Papaver armeniacum. The sequence continues at coordinate 34,485 of JAJJWW010004815.1, forward strand.
GCCATCCATAAAGGAAAACATGCCGTGTCCGCTAGTGGCGTCTACCAACATGTCGATGTTAGAGCGGGAAAGTCGTCCTTGGGGCAGCATTTGTTCAAGTCTCTCGAAATCCACGTGACATCGAATCGTCCGCTTTTCTTTTACCGGGACCACATTGGCTAACCAGGTCGGGTGATGAATGGGTCGATGAAATGACAGCTAGCGACTTCTGAATCTCATTCTTGATTTGTTCTTCTACCTCATGTCCGAATTGCCTGAGATTGCTTGATTGGCTTGGACCCGGGCATGACGTGTAAGTGATGGGTGACCAATTTTTCATCTAGACCGGGCATTTCTTCGTATGTCCAGCGAATACATCTTGGTATTCCTTGAGTAGTTGAACCAGGCTTGTACGTTCGTGTGGATAGAGTCGAACCGATAGAGACCGGCCAGGAGATTCATCGATCCCGATGTTAACAATCTCGAGCTCGTCGTCGTGGAATTGGTTAAAATCTTGTAGGCTGTCGCGGGGGCGTCCAATACCTCCTCTTGTATTCCGTCGTCCTGCGGCATCCAATTGGGCGGAGAGACCGGGACGGTCTCTCTGCTAATTGCTAACCGGCGCCGGTATATTGTCTTCCCCTTCGATCACGGCTTGCCTCGAAAGAGCGCACCCTTTTGGTGTGAGGATGGGCTGAAGTTTCACCGGTTGGAGATGGACGTCTCGTCGGGAGAGAGTGTGTCGTGGTGTTTGGCCCCCCCCGATGTAAAGTCGGTCTTCTTCCCGGGATTGAAGCCCACGTGGGTAGTGGAGTGCACATGATTTTGTCGGACTTTCCTGCGGAGCATCTTTTGACTCGAACAGCTCCACTCCGCATATTGGCGCATACGGAGACAATGACGCGGGAATACGGACGACCTCCTCATTTAGCACGGTTTCTTTCTTGCATCGGTGATACGTTGAAGGAATGACCTTGTTGTGGTGAAGCCACGGTCTCCCCGATATCATGTGGTAATCCCGGCTCCCTTTTCTATGACTTCAAACTTTGCTCGTGACTCAAACAGTCCTACCGATAAATTCAAATTGACGTACCCCGTATGTCTTTGGTTTGATTCCCTTCAAGTCCGTCATCGTGGTGGGCTGTGTCGTACAATCTTGCATGGGCTGACCTTGGCTGTCTTGAGAGTCTTGAGAGTAATTACGTTCGAAGATGCCCTGTGTCGACGAGGGCTCTTCGGAACTCGAACCCTTGATGTGTGCGGTAACATGTAGGGCTCGGTTGTGACCTTCCTCTGCCATCATGTCATCTTCTCGTGAATGTAACATTGTTTATGGATGTTTCCGACGCAGGTTGAGACTCACGGACGAGAAGGAGCAAGGTGCGCGTCGAGCTATTTTATTGACTGCAGCAAACGTCTCGCCCGTTGATCTTTGGAGAGGTGCAAGAGTTCACATAAGTCTTCCACTAGAGACACAGCTTCTCGATCTGGGCCTCTGGTTCGTAGTAAAACTGTTGATATGAGGGGAACTAGTCCCGGTGTAAAGGTCTCTCGGCACGCTTATTTCCGACGTCATCTTGATGAGGAGGTCAGTATGCCATTTACCGCTTCTTTGATCAGCTCCATGTTCCTCGTCCTGGGTCTCAAGTATCCGAGCCAACTCGCTCATAGTTGGGGTTCTTCTGTTGCGCCACGATGCGCCGTTGGGAAGAGAGGCATCCTCGTTGGAGGAACTTCGACTAGGGATTTGGATTTGTTGAGGAAGTCTAAGACCAACCATTTGAATTTAGCCAAACAGATTGGGTATTGAAGAAATTGATTTCGCAACCGAGAGATTAATCTCCTTTGTGGTCGCCAATTGTTGATGGGTGAAAACTACTCCCTGCTGAATTTGGTAATTTGGGGTGTGGATGAGGAATGAATTTAAACCTACAACAAATGCACTTGGCGCGGTGAGTGCTTGTAGATTCGAGAGATCAACACAGGCAAGTCCGGCCTAAACCAAGAAATGGCCGTTCCAGACTTGTTTCGGTCACAAAGTGAAGGAGATGGGGTTGATCTTAGGGAGGGAAGCGAAGAAGGTGTTGAGATTGTGAAGATGTTGGCTTGCTTATGACTTGTAACGAGAAATATGAGCAAGCTTACGGTTGATGCAAGCAAGCTGCGGGTGTTTGAATACGATGTTGTATTAACACTTGGTTTCAATGAGACTGAACTTGTGTTGTTCTGTTGTCTTGTTGTTGTTTGAAATAGGGCGGAGAACCTATTTATACAAGTCATTGAGCCTCATTCACGTTTCTCGTGGGAAGTGGAGGTAATGGAATGATGGAGTGGTGTAGTTGTGTGTCGGTAGCATACGCACCGGTCTTGCCCACTTCTCCGGTTCATCTCTAACCGTCCATGACTTCCTAACACGTTCTTGTGATGGCGCGTTGCCCCGCACGCCGTAAACCCATGAGACCAATACCCTGGTAAGTATCCCCAGTTTGTGACATGATTGATGTTCTGGAATGTGGATCGTGGATCCACGAGAGATAGCATGTAATCTTTGAATTGAATAAGCTGCGTTATTCGGAAAGTCGATACTTGTGAAGTATCGTGTGTATTTTATGCGTGTGCGCATTACGGTGTGGTAAAGTGACGGGTAATGACTCCTCACTAACCAAATAACTCGACCGGGGTTGTATAACCAAGTTGGTGAGGTCGGACGGATGAGATGATGTTTGAGACACTCATCCTGCGATTGGTGAAATTAGGGTTTTTAAAGAGGTGCGCAAGCATCACTCTTTAGCTTGGTGAAACCAAGCGTGGGAAGAATTTTGAGAGGACCGACCATACATGCGTGTTGTGGCATGATGGTGTAGGTGCGTGTTCCGTTCCCTCATGAAAGCGCGTCTGGGCCACTCAATTTGACCGTCAAAGAGGAGCGGTCGAGATTGATTTGCGGTAGAAATCTCTTACCGCAAAGAAGCCGCGCGCCATACCCTTTTCCTAAGGTGGGTTTCCAAGACGACCTAGCTTGGTCGGTCTTGGCCGGTTGGTTTGGTGTGTAGACGGTAGGGTGATGTTCACGCCTATGTCTTACCGTCTCATGAAACGTGATCTAAGCCACCCAATTCGTCCGGTGAAGTTGAGTGGTCGAGATCGATTCGCAATTTGAGAAGTGTAGCCACGCATGTTTGAGCGGGCGTTTTGGACTGGCCAGGCATGATACGCCTTGGCCGACCGCATGGAGAGTTAGATGGGCCCACGGTGGTCATGCTGGTATGACCGGACCTGCCGATTTGATCCGTGACCCTCCATTCGTCCGGGAGAAGATGGACGCGTGATGGCTCGAACCCTAGTTTTGGCTTTCAAAGCCGCGCGACCATGCTCTTTTGGCGGACAGGTTTTTGTTGTAACCAAACATGGTTGGCTTTGACCGATTGGCCAAGTATGTAGGCGGTCACATGGTGATTGTGTCGACATGCTCCGGGCCCTTTGAGTCTACATCTACACCCTCCATCTATGCCTGCGAAGATGGACGGTTGAGACCATTTTGCGACACATGTAATATGCCGCAAACCCTAATTTAGGGTTTTCCGCCCATAATGCTTGGTATGGACGGTTTCTTGGCAAGCGAAGGCCAATGGTCGACCATGCGGGGTCTACCGTGTGTATTCCATACCTTGGGGTGATGGAATTGATACGTGGTCATCCAATCATGCTTGCGGGAGTTGGATGACTGCGATCGTATCATATTTGGCAAGCTAAGGCCGTGTGTATTCCATACCTGCTTGGGGGTGATGGAATTGATCTGTGGTCATCCAATCATGCTTGTGGAGTTGGATGACTGCGATCAGATCATATCCTGAGACTCGATACGAGTCAAGTAGGATGCTCAATCAGGCTAGTATAACACACCGAGAGGGCTCAATCGGGCTAGTATAACACACCGAGAGGGCTCGGGCTAGTATAACACACCGAGAATCAGCCCATACGGGTATTTCGTACATGGATTCATTATAGTGCTTGAGGTTCGTGTTACTCGCAAGAGTAACACTCGATCGTCATGCCACACCGATAATGGGTACAGAAATACAAGGTTGATATGAAATTCACAGGAAGGGATTGTTGCTGCATGCTCCAACCTGGAGGAATTAAGTGAGGAGTATCTGTCACTTATAAACGGCTTTATCTTTTACAAGATGTCAGCGCATGATTTTCTGGTTATTTACGAATTTAACCTTGAACGAAAATCCACCATCAACAGTCCTATATAAAGAGCCGAACAGGCTTAAGAGAAGGGAGAACTTTTTTCGAGTGTTGGGCAAGTTAGTAAGAGAGAGAAAGTTTAGAGCGGTTGTAAATTCTTTAGCTTATTTCCTTCCTATCTTGTAACATTTGTGAGTTTTAATCAATAAAGACTATAATTGTTCATCTTAAAATGACTTGATTGTGTGAATTCTTATGAGGGGTGTAGTGTGGGATTTCCTGCTACTACATATGGCGCTAGAAACAGGGGATGAAGATTAAAGATTAGAGATTGTTGTTAAGATTGTTCAAATCATGAAGACGATGAAAAAAATTGATAAATCGGTTAAAGTAGAGAAAATTAAAATCAAGGAATGTAATAGAAAGTTGGAATGTAACTTGATTACAAAAACAATGATTAATGAATTCCATGAAAATATCAGAGGGAGAATACATAAACGAGATTTTGAAGGAAAGAAAATCATGACAACGGAGAAAGTGTTACCCTTGAAAGATTGGGAAAAACAGAAGATTACATTCACAGCAGCAGAGATACCAAGAGAAAATTTAAACCACACATCTCCTTTGGTAATCACGGTAACCACACGGAAAGAAAAGGAAAAATCAGCAAAAACTATGGAAGAATGAGCGGTAAACAGAACTCTAGTTGATACGGGAAGTTCGGTGAATATAATATTTTACCATGCATGCAGAGGAATGGGATACAAAGATGAAGAGATGTCCCCTTCAACTTATCATATTCATGGCTTTGGCGGATCTATAACAAAACCAAAAGGAGAAATAAAGTGCGAATCTTGCTGGAGGAAATTGAAACACAAGTGTCACTATGCGTGGTGGATATGGAATCACCGTACAACATGCTGTTGGGAAGGCCATGGATACATGCGATTAAAGCCGTAGCATCAACATTATATCAATGCATCAAATTTCCTATGCCAAGTGGGATTGGTGAAATTAGAGGGGAAACTAATAAAGCGAGATTATGTTATCAAATTGAAGTAAAACAATATGAAGGCCGTGCAAAGAAGCGAAAATATCGCAGAAAAATGGCGAAGGAAGCAAATAAAGAAGAGGAATTTAGAGCTTATATGATAAGAGCAGAGGAAGGAAATGGGATACCCAGCGAAATTTCGGGAGAAGGAACTGAGCCAGCGAAGGAGATAAAAGAACCTACACCTATGGGAGAACCTAAGGCCATTTACACTACGGCGGAACCAACAAAGGAAGTGAACGTTGGAACTGAAGAAGAACCCAAAATGCTAAAAATTGGGACAAAGATGGAGGCAGATGAAGAATAAAGAACTATCAGTCTGTTGCGAGAATTTAAAGACATTTTCGCATGGAACATGGATGAAGTGCCTGGAATAGACCCATCTGTGGCATGTCATAGGTTGGAAATTGACAAAAATGTAAGGCCATTCAAACAAAGAATCAGAAAAATCACAACAACATATCATCCTCAAATAAGAAGAGTTGCGAAGATGCTTGATGCAGGAATTATAAGACAAGCAAAATACCCGGAGTGGATAGCAAATATGGTCGTAGTTCCAAATAAGAAAAAGGGGACAAGAATTTGTATAGATTTTACTGACCTAAATAAAGCTTGTCCTAAGGATAGTTTTTTGTTGCCGGATATTCCACAAATGGTCAAATCGCCATTGGAAATGATAGAATATCTTCTTTAGACGGATATAAAGGATACAATCAAATACCTCTCGCTGAAGAAGATCAGGAGCATACTGCTTTTTTCGCTCCAAGAGGGTTATATTGTTACACAAAAATGCCATTTGGTTTTGAAATCTTTGGAGCAACATACCAAAGGATGGTAGAAAAGGTGTTTGCGAAATGGATACATAAAACATTGGAAGTGTATGTAGATGATATGTTAATAAAAAGTAAAGAAGCAAAAATCATGTCCAAGATCGAGGGAAATTTTTGAACAAATGAGACATTTTAACATCAAGGTAAATCCGAGAAAAATGTATCTTTGGGGTCGATCGGGAAAATTTTTAGGTTACATCGTATCAAAAGAAGAATACAAGTTGATCCAAGGAGAAAGTACAAGCAGTTCAGCGACATGCCAACACCGGGGACGGTAAAATATGTACAAAAGTTAAATGGACTCTTAGCTTCGCTTGGGAAGGTTCATTTGCGATCATCGACAAATGTAAACATTTTTTCAATATACTCAAAAAGGGGGCTAAGTTCGGATGGACAGAGACATTGCGAGAAAGCTTTTCAAGGAATAAAAGAACATTTGACGAATATATTTATTTATAAAGGCAAGAACCGGGAGAAGAATTATTAATCTATCTTGCGACAACTTCGCACGCATTAAGTCTTTGTGTTATTGCGAGTAGACGCAGGAGTTGAAAACCAATCTATTACATCAACAAAACATTCAATGCTGCGAGAGAAAAATTAGTCAAAGATTGAAAAACTAATTTTGGCATTAGTTTATGCATCATTTAAACTTCGAATATATTTTCAAAGTGATGAAATAAAGGTAAATCGACAAAAATACCAATCGAGTCAAGTAATGAAAAATTCAAAAGATCAGGCAGAGTTGAGAGATGGAATGCGAGATAGGACATTTCAAAATCAAATATGAAATATTATCTTCACCAAAATCGCAAGTTGTTGCGAGACTTCTTAGCAGAATTTCCCTTAGAAGATGATGAAGCAATGGAAGAAATGATGGATATAGAAGAAAAACATGGAAATCCAAGAGATCTATTAACAAAACCAAATAGATGGGAAATATTGGTGGATGGATCATCAAATGGGGAAGGTAATGGAGTTGGAATTGTTTTGATTTCACCAGAGGGCAACAGATTGGCTTTTTCCTTCAGATTGGAGTTTGCATCCACCAATAATGAGACAGAATATGAGGCCGTGATACATGCCCTGAGGTTCGCAATAGAAATGAAGTTGGAAAATGTAAGAATCACCAGCGATTCGCAATTAGTCATTTGTCAAATAAAAGGAGAATACACTACAAATGAATCATCCATGAAGAAATACAAAAAATTTGTTGAAGAGTTGTCAGCGAGAATTCCAAAAATTAAGTGGAGACACATATCAAGAAAAGATAACAGACTCCCAGACGCTTTTGCTTTTATCTCAAGTATGATGACAGACCCAGCTGCAAGATGTATAAAGATACAAACACTTTCATCACCATCAATTAATAAAGAAGAAGAAGAAGAAGAAGAAGAGGTAGATCTAATGATAATAGAAGAGGGAGAACAAATACCTAGTATTGAAGATTGGAGAGCAGAACCTAGTATTGAAGAAGAGGGAGAACAAATACAAATTAAAAATCCGTGCGACAAATTATGAACCAAGGGATGGGATATTGTACCGGAGATCCTTTAATGGACCTTCACTCAGATGTTTAACACGAAAAGAAGGAGAAGAAGTACTAAAGATGTTACATAGTGGGGATGCTGGCAATCACAACAGAGGAAGATCTTTGGTATACAAAGCGAAGATGCAACGTTATTATTGGCCATTTATGCATGAGGATGCGAAGCAAATATCAAAGCGTTGCGAAGATTGCCAAAGGCACGGAAAGAAAATACATGCACCTGGAGCACCATTAACGTCTTCAACAAGTGTATGGACTTTTGGAAAATGGGGTTTAGATATTGTGGGACCATTCTTACCAGGAACTGGGCAAAGAAGATATCTGATTATCGCTACAGACTATTTCACAAAATGGGCTGAAGTAAAGGCAATACAACACATTCGCGACAAAGATATTTTTACATTCATATTTGAGAATATCATATGCAGATTTGAAACCCCGCACACTTGGTATCTGACAATGGGAAACAATTTGAGGGACAGAATATAGAACTGTTACTTAATGCATTTAAGATAAAATGTGGGAAGTCAACTCCTTTATACCCTCAAAGCCAACGGACAGTGTAGCAACACATAAAACAATCGCGAGATATATTGAAGAAGAAATTAGAAGGGCATAATAGAGCATGGTGTGAACAGGTGCATAATGCAGTATGTGCTTACAATACAACCAGGCGAGAAGCTACGGGAATGTCACCTTTCTGTTTAACATACGGAGTTGAGGCTGTACTACCAACAAAATTTATTATTCCAACAACAAAGAGAGAAGCTTGGGAGAAAAATCTTAGTGCGGGTAATATTTTAACCAAACTAGATGAATTAGAAGAAAAAAGAAAGAGCACTACAAAGATATGGAGAATTACCCGAAGATTAGCCAGAGAATATAATAAACGTGTTAAGACACGCGAATTTCAACCCGTGTGATTTGGTGCGAGAGAAACACCAATATATCAGCGAAAGTGGTGGCAAGCTTTGAAAATGGAATGGACCTTATATCATTAAGGATATAGTTGGAACAAGGGCATATAGATTGATGGACCCTGAGGGTAAAGATGTGGGCCACAGACTGGATAAACCATGGAACAGGTTATACTTGAAGAGATATTACCCGTAAAAAATTGTGGGGAAAGATTAGACTGCGAATCGATGTATGATCGAAGCAAAATGAATTTATATGAAAATCTTGTGAAAAAATTACTGTGAGATCGTATAAAATAAAGAAAGAACATGCGAAAATTTCGCACAGATAATGACAAGAGATAATCAAAGATCAATGACATATCAGAAAGGGGCGAACCTGCTATGGCATACACCCTAGTTCGCGAAATCAAAATTTCGAAAGAGGCAAATGTAAGACCTAAAGTACGTCATAAAAGGGGGTACCTGTTAACATGGCTCAGGGAAAGGTTACACCGCCCGGAACCTGGGTCATGGAGAATTGGGGTCAATAAAGCCCATCCGGGGAGATACCTTGGATTTTCAATCTAAGCTTATGACTTAGATTGGACGACCGAGGGTCTCTTTTAAGGAGTCGACATTTGACCAAGGCGCCGAGGTACACGGTTGAGCCAAGAGTGTCCGGGGCATTTGAAGTGTCTCGGCCATTCTTGGCAAGTCTTGGCATATCTTTTCGGCGAGAAAAAAACTCCACTTAGGTGCAGTCTCGTAACCATAAGCCGATAGGCAATAGGGATAAGAGGCTGCGAAAATAACTGGTTGTTGTTAAGACCAGATGGGTGGAGCTAGCCTTGTATGGCAGAAGTACGCCTCCTTGAAGGGGCAACCAGGGAGATGATAAGGGCGGCACCATCCATTAGGAGCTGATAAGTGTCTTAAGACGCAAATGTCATGAGGCTTTATTTTCGCAAGGAAATTTAGGCTTGTCATATTTGTGCGACAATCCTGAAGAGGAATAATACAAAAGACAAAGATAAGGCGAGATCAATGGGTCCGTACATGAAAGTGTAAAGACGTCCTGCGATTTCGTCGCAAGACGACAATGTCATGGGGCTTTATTTTCGCAAGAATTTTTAGGCCTGTCATATTGTCGCAACAAAAATTTTAAAGAAAAGGTTAAGGCAAGATCAATGGGTTTTTGCATGCAAATGCAAAGACGTCCTGCGATTTTGTCGCAATGACAAGGGGTGGCATAGTAAGACCTTTAACTAGGAAGGCAAAATAAGACCACATGATTCAAAAAAAGATTTATAAAAACTAATTATTATTTATGCAGGTCATCCATCGCAAGAAAGATAATGAGAGGCATATGGGAATTATTCAACAATGGACATTATCTTTCTCATGCAAATAAACACAATAATAAAGGAGTAAATGCACCTCAAAGATGATCGAAATGCACCATATGCAAGAAGTTATACGGTGAAGAAGTTCAAAGAAATAAAATTACAAAAGAAGTTCAATTCTCAACATCAACTTTTTCGCAAGAAGGAGATAATGGATATCCTTCACTAATTTTATCACTCTCGCTAGCTTTCTTGATTTCGCTGGCTTTTTCAGCTTCGCCAGTTCTTTCTTCATTTTGGTTTATTCCAACTTCTCCTTCATCTGGATTATTATCGACACCTTCATCATTTGGAGGAACTTCTTCTTCATTTCTGAAATCTTCGCCACTTTCATAATGATAATCGCTGTCAGGAGTACCAGGGACTTCATCATCATCTACTTCCAAAGGCTCGACAGATATAGGGGAAAGAGATTTGGATAATAAAATTTCATTCACAAGAACTTCAGCCCTAAGATGAACTTGGCGAAGAAGTGCCTTCTGGTGATTCCTACTTTGGATATCTTTGGAGTACGAAAGATAATCAAATCTTCTTTCTGCCCGATCGCGAGAACAAGCAAGAGCAGCGGCAAGTAATGCATTCTCTTTGCGAATCTTGGCATAGTTAGATTCCAAAGTAGAAATGGAGGAGCGAAGATTTTTCTCAGATTCTGCAAAAACAAAGAATAAAGGAAATCATTTAGGCAAAGAGTTCGCAAGGAAGACATAGTAAAAGACTTACCAAAGAAAAAATGGTTGAGGCAGTCAAATTTTATGCCTACCTTCCTTTTGCGAGATAAGATGTTGAGTTAAAGCCATGTAACTATTCTCCAAGTGATCCATGGCATTGTCAAACTTATCACCCACCAAGCCTTTCAATCGAGATCGCAAATTCTTTTCATTAGAAATGAGTAAGGTGTTTTGCTTCGCAAGAGAAGTGTAGGATTCTTCTAGCTTAGAGTATTGATCTTTAAGTTGATTTGCCTTTATGCTTAGAGTTACTCTACCTTGAATAAGTTTATCTTTCTCGGCAGAGGATGCTTCTGTTACTTCTTTGAGTTTATTTCTCAATAAAGCGAGGGATCGTTCTTGATCATTACATACTTTTTGGCAAATGTTAAGTTCTTGTGAAGAGATCGCCACCTTATTTAAAAGGATTCGCTTTTCCCCGAGATAGGGTTTCATTCTCATCTGATAAAGTTTCCAACTCAGATTAGCTTTAGTCAAAGACTAAGAGAGGCGAGATAATTCATTACTTAATAAGCTTTGCTTCGGACTAATTGAGCATTCTCCTTGGTAAGATTATCTATTTGATCAACGTGAGTACGTATGAAGATTATCTAATTGGTTATATTGATCCATCCAAGCATCTCTATCCATTCGAGCTTCTAACTGACGGATTCAAACCGATATATCTCCATTTTTCATTTGGTTTAGAGCTTAAAGGGTGAATCGTAAATTTTTTTAAAAAAAAAAAAAATTCTTACCTTTTAATTCCTCATTCTTCTTGCGAAGATTATCACGGTCCAGCGAAACATTCTGAAGTTTTTGATTCTCAAGATGAAGAGTGTCACATTTCAAGGTCATAGCTTGGAGATTATTTTTCGAGATCTTCAACTTCCTTTTTAAGGATGTTTATAAAACCATTCTCGTCGAGCCAAAATATTTACTTAAAATCTCGCAAACGCCAAATATGATAGGATCAGTGGAAGCTTTCTTGACATCATCCAGAAGGTCTTATAAAACCCTGAAAGCAATATCCATCCCTTCCAAATTTTCTTTAGTAAAAGGGAGGGATTCGGATGATGAAGCGATGATGGCAGAAGGTGGGAGAGTTGAATCATCTTTCGCCACAGATATGTCATTGTTAATGACTGGGGTTGAGGTAATGTTAAGAGAAGAGGCATTGACAGTAGAAGAAGAGAAGGGTACATCCACAACAGGGTTATTGTAAGGAATTTCACTTATAAAAAGATAAGTTACAAGGGATGAATCTGCAGCGATATTTTCACAAATGAGAAGAGGAGATTCCGCTTGCGAAGATGTCGCAGGAGGTGTTGAAAGCTTAAACAAAGGAAATGGAACAGATGTTTCAACATTTTTAGGATGGCGAGGTCTTTTGGGGGCCTCTCGACATTTGCATCACCCCCGCGAATCACAAGTCATATAAGAAACAGAGGCAACAATATTGTTATTAAAAGAATAAGTGTTTCTTAATACCTTGCTATTCTCAGGCTTTCTTTTGTTCACAACGAGTTTTTGCTGCGAACTCTTAGGAATGTTAGAGTTTTGGATCGTAAACTTGGTGCTGGAAGTGTTTTTGCTGAAACAGAAACAGTATATGGGAATTATCTAAAGATGAGCAATATCAAATAAAATAATTTCAGTAGAGAAGATCAATGTTAAGAAGATTAGTTTCAGCAAAATCAACAAACCTTGATGGCTCCATAAGAACAACAAAGTGAGAAAGATGGAGAGGATTCACGGAAAGATGAACAGTGAAAAAGTTGCAGGCGACAAAAAGAGAATTTACGGATGAAGAAGACGAAGTAAGAGAAAGAAGACATTCTTATGATGGATCTCTTCTTAAATAGACAAAAGATGATGACCGGTTAGCATTTTATGTGCCGGTGAATAGGGGAAAATTTAACACGTGTAAACGGTTATGCTTAATTCATGGAATCTTGTCGGCAGAAAATTTAGGGAAACAAATGAACAGCTGCGGTATTTGGAAAAGTACTAATTCTCATGACATTCTCTCCTTCGCAGAGAAGACATGAGAAGAGGCAAGATGTAGGATCAGAATATCGCAACACCAAGACCCTTGCGAAATCCATAAACGACACACTGCGAAGATATCGCGGATGGGTAATATAAGTGACGCAACGGATGACGACAGCTGACAACACGAGAAAGATGTGAAGACCCAAGCGAGATTTAAGAGTGTTGCGAGATTTAATATTTGAATACTTGCGAGAGTGTCGCAAGTCGATTCAAAATAAAGGACAAGCTTTTCATTTGTCATCCACTATGTAATGTCCTATATAAAGAGCCGAACAGGCTTAAGAGAAGGGAGATCTTTTTTCGAGTGTTGGGCAAGTTAGTAAGAGAGAGAAAGTTTAGAGCGGTTGTAAATTCTTTAGCTTATTTCCTTCCTATCTTGTAACATTTGTGAGTTTTAATCAATAAAGACTATAATTGTTCATCTTAAAATGGCTTGATTGTGTGAATTCTTATGAGGGGTGTAGTGTTGGGATTTCCTGCTACTACACCAGTGCACCTTTGACACCGTTGCTTAAGCCCGGGGGTGGTCTCAGGCCCATTGCAGTTGGTACGGTTTGGCGTGATTGGTTTCAAAGTGGTCTGCCTTTGTTGTTGGAAAGGACATGACCTCTTATTTAGGTGATTACCAATTCGGTGTTGGTGTGCCTGTCGGAGGGGAAGGTATTTTACATGCTGTAAATCGCCTTTTGGAGATGAAAGGTCATTCAGACAAAATGTCAATGTTACTAACTGACTTCTCTAATGCGTTCAACATGGTGAGCAGATCTCAACTCATCAAAGAAGTTCGTCTCCATTGTCCAGGTATTTCTCGCTGGGTAGAATTTTACTACTTACGACCGGCTAAGCTTTATTATGCCCAATATATTTTGTCTTCTGCCCTTGGTGTTCAACAAGGTGACCCTCTCGGTCCCTTGCTGTTTGCGTTGACTCTTCACCCCTTAGTGAAGACTATTGCTTCTCGTTGCAATATCGATTTGCAGGCCTGGTACCTTGATGATGGTACAATTATCGGTGATACACTAGAGGTAGCTAAGGCCTTGCGCATAATTGAAACTGAAGGACCGAGCAGGGGATTACACCTTAATATAAATAAAACGGAGGTCTTTTGGCCTTCTCTTGATCCTAGAAGTACAGTTGAAGGTGTATTCCCACCCGGTATTGGTAGGCCTTCTAATGGTGTTAAACTTTTGGGTGGACCAGTGAGTTTGGATTCGGGCTTTATTAGTGATATGTTGTTGAGCAGGGTGCATAAGAATGTTCAACTAATGAATGCAATAAAAAAACTCAAGGATCGTGATATGCTATTATTTCGCAAATGCACTGGTGTTTCTAGGCTATACTTTGCGATGCGGACTACCAATCCTCGCCGATCTACAACCAGCCACCGACCTTTTTGATGATCGTTATTTCGGTATTTGAGACTCGACACCGGGGATGGTGCCGGTTTTGGTCCTTTACAACAGAGATTAGCTACCTTGCCCATCAAATATGGTGGACTTGGCATTTACACCATGGTCGACACATGTACCTCTTTGTTATCTTGCTTCTCAGAACCAGACTGCTTCGGTACAAAAGGTGATCCTTGGTAATTCATTATCAACGGACAAAGGCTCAGCCTATCAGTTGGCTCTTGATGAGTGCCAAATATTGCATATTTCTACATCTATTTATTGGCATTTAACTCATCTTTTGTGCTCGTAAATCGATATTATCCCAGAGTCTGTATTTTCTTTGTTTTCAAGAATAAATATTTGTACTAATTAATTTTTTGTTTTTAGGTAGTAAATAAAGCTCGGAGAAATTGAGGAGCCAAAAGAGCAGAAAATTGGAGGCAAGCGTCTATGGAGCGTAAAGCCAAAGCCCGCGCACACATCGGTTGCAACTCAACAAGGAGCAACCCATTCACAAGACATGGGCTTGAGCTATCCAAGACCCGGCCCATAGCCAGGATCCGAGTCCGTTCACCCCGAGCCGTTGATATTGCTATCACCACATCTAATGGTCGCTCCGTCCTTCCCATCAACACCGATGCTCCCGCTCAACACCAAAACAGCCCGATTCTCTCTCGAGTCGTTGAGATCTCCATCTTATGCATCCGACGCCGCTCCACCCTTCGCATCGTCTTCCCGCTACACCCGCTTCACAAAAAATCCACCTACACCTATACCCTATCGACCAAATCATTTTATTTTCCATCTTCTCTTTCTTCTCCCCCGACACAAACTCGTAAACCCTTACCTTCTTCTTTCTCCTCCCATACCAGCAAGTGCAGAGCCATCACCACCATCTCCATATCCCGTCGCCATCACCACTAGCTCCCGCACCACCTTCTCCGCCACCCTCGTTCTAACCATCTCCATCTTTAGCTTCTCCCATAACCTAGAAGCTAGGGTTGAGATGGTTGAAACTAGGGTTTTCTCGAACAACCCCTGCATGGTTGATTCAGAGGGAAGTAAGGGAGGAAAGAGGTTTGGGTCATTATCTTATTGCTAATTCGAGTGTTTGTTTTGATATAAATATATGTTCTTGAGGTGAGAGAAAACTAGTCTGCGTTTTTAGGGTTGGAAGTTACAGAATTTAATTGGAATCGTTTTTATTTGCATGATGTTCTAATTCACCCTCGCTAGGGTGAAGATGAAACTATCTAATTCAATGTGAAAGTCATGAGTCTCAACTTGTTCTTTTTATGAATATTGATTAGTGGTATAACTAGTTAGTAAACTAAAATTACTTGTGATCAATGGTACCGTAAGAAGACCATTAATACTAGGAGTAATTAGGGAGAGTTAGTTAGATTATTTCCATCCAAGCCTTCAAGGGAAGGCATGAGAACAAAGAGAGGCTTTGTATTACCTTAGCATAGGTTTAGAGAGTGGAGTCAATCATCCTAGTGCTCTCACACCTTTGTTTACAACATATCTTACTCATTTTTGCCTTAGATTAGAGTCACAATTCAACTCGGTCGTATCGACACAACAACAAAAATCAGTTCACCTTAGTGTTGGCTCTGTCACATTTCCTTGAAATCGTTAGAGGAAGCTTTAGATCAACCTTTGCACATTCCATTTCTCTCGTGGGATCGACCGTGCTTGCCCTTGCCTCCAATAGGCCTGTGCACTTGCAGTTTAACGTAGGAAAGATCTTTTACAGACCTACCAAGTTTTTGGCGCCGCTGCCGGTGAACTGGTAGTGTGCTGTTTGTTCTTTAGTGCTTATTCTCACTATTTTTCAACCCATCCCTGTATATACTTGATTTGAAGTGTTGCTTTTAGCCCAGTGTAGTGTAGTTTAGTTAACTTTCTGTTATAAAATTTTGCATTTGGTGCATCCCAGTGCACCAAGCTATTCCATACTGTGCTCTATACTTCATCTTCATTATTCACCTGCATTGTTAGAATCACCCCTGTTATCTTCTATTGTTAGCTCTGTATCTTTGTAACATTATTTTTCTCTCGAGTCATTGATTTGCACATCTTTTGTGTGACTTAGATTGTGAACCGTCGCTGACTTCCGTGGCTCAATTTTTAGCTTAGGCATAGTTCGAATTCCGCCATAGCATTAGTGCTCTCTTGTTTTGACTTTGTAACTTTGGGAACTGAAATTGGTTGCTGAGTTAACAGGTACCTGTTGAGTAGCTGAAGCAAAACCAAGGAAGAGAAGGGGAGCAGCAAAACCAATCTGTGGAATTGCCTAAACCCAGTTTTATACTGGTGGTAATGTATCTCAAACCTTGCATATCTGAATGAATGAATGATAGCATGCTTGCTTGTCTGAGTGAATGTTAGCTGTTAGCCCTGTACTTCAGCTAGCCTTACCAACTCTAGGAAACCTTGTCTGAGCCACCACTTGGAAAGCCAAGCTATTTTGCAAACTTGGTGGAAGTCAACCGAGTGAGTTGACACCACAGAACCTCTTGAGCTAAGTTGCTCGTGCACTTAGCATTTTCTTCTCTCGTTAATCACATCGGGAGACTCTATGAACCGAAAGTCGTCATTTTCACTTATTGAATGCTAGACCTTGAATCTGTGAATGAACCTTGATATCTCGCTGAACCTTGTATTGCCCGAGCATAACCCATCTCGCCCGAGCTCCACCCAAGTCGCTGAGCCAACCGGTTTGTCGACCCATATCAACTGAGATTGTTGAGGTCAACTGAGTAAGTTGACTTCATTTGCCCTTCGC
The DNA here is from genome assembly GCA_023531295.1 of Papaver armeniacum. Lineage (NCBI taxonomy): Eukaryota > Viridiplantae > Streptophyta > Magnoliopsida > Ranunculales > Papaveraceae > Papaver > Papaver armeniacum. The sequence goes on from JAJJWW010004815.1 coordinate 51,334, forward strand.
ATAAAAACTCTTGATGAGTGAGTTGCAACCTGAACTAGCCATCTTTTCACTGTGAAATCTTGGCCTCTACAAGGCCTGTGCTGTGACCATTAGCTTCCATTTGCCTTGAGCTCAACTCCAACCCCTGAAGCTGCTGAGTGTGAGCTACAACCTTGATAGCCAAGTAAGCTGCAAGTTGTGTATAACAAGTACCCTGTGGTAATGCATAATTGTGTATAACTTCTGAGAATTGAAATCTCTTGACTTTGTTGGCACTCTGAGCATGTGTAAAATGCTAGCATTGTATATTTCCGATTATCCTGTTAATCTTGTGAAGTTGTACACCTTGCAAATATCTTGAAATTGTGCTTCGCTCTTTGTTTACATCTCGTGCACCTTGCTTTTGTGCATCCAGGCAACAAAATTCTGCAATTGGTGTGTGACCATGTGGTGATTGAATGAGTTGTTGAGTGTCTAGGTTTGTATTAGCATCTCACTTGTATGCCACGCACTAACCCCGCACATGCTTCACCATTGAGTGAGCACAACCTTTCCCCGTGCACCTCTCACGTTTTGTTGATTTTCTTGTGCACCCGCCAACTGGCCGTGTTGTGTCATTTTTTCTGTGAGTTTGCTTTGCTCAGTACACATATCCAAGTTGTGCTGTGTACAAGTTTTGCCTGAGCATAAACCAACCAACACAATCAGAGGCTGGCCTGACCAGTTGTTTATGGGTGAAAACTACTCCTGTAGAATTTGGTAATTTGGGGTGTGGATGAGGAATGAATTTAAACCTTAAACAAATGCACTGCGCGATGAGTGCTTGTAGATTCGAGAGATCAATCTGTGCAAGTCCGGCCTAAACCAAGAAATGGACGTTCCAGACTTGTTTCGGTCACAAAGTGAAGGAGATGGGGTTGATCTTAGGGAGGGAAGCGAAGAAGGTGTTGAGATTGTGAAGGTGTTGGCTTGCTTATGACTTGTAACAAAAAGGTGAGCGGGCTTGTGATTGATGCAAGCAAGCTCCGGGTGTTTGAATACGTTTTGTACTAACACTTGGTTTTTCTGTCTCAAATGCTGGGACTTGTGTTGTTGTTTGAAATAGGGCGGAGAACCTATTTATACAAGTCATTGAGCCTTATTCACGTCTCTCGTGGGAAGTGGAGGAAGTGGAGTGATGGAGTAGTGGAGTTGTGCGTCGGTACGACATGACCAGATCTTGCCCACTTCTCCCGTTCATCTCTAACCGTCCATGACTTCCTAACACGTTCTTGTGATGGCGCGTTGCACGCCGCACGCCGTAAACCGCTGGACCAACCCCAAAGTATGTATCCCCCAGTTTGTGACATGATTGATGTCTGGAATGTGTGGATTGTGGATCCACGAAAGATAGCATGTAATGCTGAATTGAATAACTGTGTTATTCAGGAAGTCGATACTTGTGAAGTATCATGTGTATTTTGTGCAGGTACTGCATTATGGTGTGGTAAAGTGATGGGTAATGACGCCTCACTAACCAAATAACTCCTGACCAGGGTTGTATAACCAAGCTGGTGAAGTTGGACGGATGAGATGATCTTTGAGACACTCATCTGCGGCCAGTTAACGAATGTTAGGGTTTTTCAAGAGGTGCGCAAGCATCACTCTTCGCCTTGGTCGAAACCAAGCATGGAAGGGATTTGGAGAGGACCGACTTAGGGCATGTGTGTAGATAGCATGCCGGTGTGCACGTCCATACCTCACTGTCCCATGAAGGTGCGATCTAGGCCACTCAATTTGACCGGCAAGAGGAGTGGTTGAGATCGATTTTGCAATAGGAAATTGATGCCGCAAAAGGCCGCGCATCATGCTTTTTCCCAAGACGCGTTCCAAGACGACCTAATTTGGTCGGTCTTGGTCGATGGGTTTGACGTGAATATGGCAAAAAGTTGGTGTTCATGCCTATACCGAATATCCCATGAAAACGTGATCTAAGCCATTCAAATCATCCGGTGAAGTTGAGCGGTCGAGATCAATTTGTGGTTTGGGAGGCGTGGCCATGCTAGTTTGGACGCACGTTTTGGATTGACCGGGCATGATATGCCTTGGCCGAACACATGAGGAGGTAGATGGGCCCACGGTAGTCATCTTTGGTATGACCGCCCTTGCTTAATCTAATCTGTGACCCTCCATTCGTGCCGAGAAGATGGACGCGCGTGATGGCTTGAAACCCTAATTTTGGCTTTCAAAGCCGTGCGTGCCGTCTCTTGTTTGGGTGACGATTTTGTCACGGCCAAACATTGTTGGTCTTGACCGATTGGTCAAGTGTGTAGGCGGTCCCATGGTGATCGTGTTGACATGCTCTAGGCCCTTTAAGTCTACATCTACACCCTCCATCTATACCTGCAAGATGGATGGTTGAGACCGCTTTGCAACACATGTAATATGCCGCAAACCCTAATTTAGGGTTTTCCGTCCATAATGCTTGGTATGAACGGTTTCTTGGCAAGCTAGGCCAATGACCGACCATGCGGGGTCGGCCGTGGGTATTCCATACCGCTTGGGGGTGATGGAATTGATCTGGGGTCATCCAATCATGCTTATGCAGTTGGATGATTGCGATCAGATCATATCCGGACTGATACGGTCAGTCAGGATGCTCAATCGGGCTAGTATAACACACCGAGAGAGGCTCGATCGGGCTAGTATAACACACCGAGAGTCAGCACATGCACGGTATTTCGTACATGATTTCATTATAGTGCTTGAGGTTCGTGTTACTCGTAAGAGTAACACTCTACCGTCATGCCACACCGATAATGAGTACTGGAAATACAAGGCGATATGAAATTCACAGAAGGGATTGTTGCCACATGCTCCAACCCGAGGAATTTCATGTATTCACGTAATGGGATTGTTGCTACATGCTCCATTCTTGGTGAATTAAGTGAGGGAGTATCCAACACTTATAAATGGCTTTATCTTTTACAAGATGTCGCCGCATGGTTTTTCTCGGTTTTTACAAATTTAACCTTAAACGAAAATCCACCATCAACATAATCCTTTCAGTGGAATTTGCATATGAACTTCTCCTTTTGGCTTATTTGGCGATCTGCTAAAACCATAGATTTTGTACGTTGAAGGTATTAAATCTTCATCTTTCCTCCCATAGTTTTATAAGTATGATAAAAAAGAATATTCACTGGAACTTCCAAGTATCGATCAAAATTTTGTTGATTGCCCATGAATTCTCATCTTCATCATCTTCATCCTCACTAGGTTTGGGTTGATCTCTAATCTTACCACCAATGGGTTGTCGTGGCATTTCTCCATCCTCGTGTACTTCTTTTGCGGTAAAAGAGATAATCTCGCTTTTGCCATTCTTCTAGTGGCTATGTTTTCGCAATGTTCATTATTTCTCTATCATTGGCATCTCTTACGAAAACTCCTACTGAGAGTGTTATCGTGAAAATCTTCAATCGTCTTGTAATGGAGTGTACGATAGAGTTACAAAACAGATTCTTTGCCTTTGCGCCAACTTCAACTCACAAATGTTTCTCTTCGTTTGTCGTGTTTGGCTTGTGAATATCTGGAGGAGGTGGTAATGCTTGAGTTTGAGTTTGTCCTATTAGAAAGTGATTTAATTTTCCACCGATCTATCATCTTGAGAATGATTCTCTTATATTTCGCAGTCATTTGTTGTATGTCCATGGAAATGATGATAAGAGAAAATTCATTACTTCAGTAGCTTGGAGGTGGTTCACTCCCATGTTCCATGGTGCGGTATGTTTTCCATTAGGATTATAGCTTCCCATATCTTCTCCACACTAGCATTCAAAGGTGGCATTTGATTTCTTCCCATATTATCTTATGACTGCTGCCTCTCGTGATGGTTTTGCCTCCGACCTCCATAAATTCCTTGTGGCCGATGACCTCCATGAGGTTTCTTGTGGTGATGACCTCCATACGTTTCTTGTGGCTGATCGAGTCTTTGGATTTTGTTATTTCCACTACATGCTATAGAAGTTTCTCTCTCTCAAATTCTTCTTGATCACGGCTCCCATAGCTACTAGCTTTTGTCGACTATCTCCCATTATCCTCTCTTATTGCCCTTGCGAGGTGCTCGCGATCTGTATTTATTAACTTGGGTAACAAGCTTGCATTCATCGCTCTTGAACTTGTATTCGCAATGGGGTATGATTCCATCTCATTTTGCTTTTCCTCAAGAGCAATATATTCCTCTGAAGTTCTCGCAACTCTGTCATTGTGATTGTATTTTGATTCTGAAAATTTGAATGTATAACGAGGTTGGTCATGAACATAGCATTGATGGAATGATAGAATGAGATATCTTCTCGTCCACACGACTCAACCATATCACTACACATTGTCTTTCATCTCACGGTTAGGTGCTTCAAACTTTCGCCAACCCTTTGCTTCACCTAAATACATCTTCAATGCCGTGTCACGAGGAATTTTACTTATATATGCTCCTAAAAATATAGCTTGCAAGTGGTTGAAAGATGTTATAGTATTCTTTGGCAAACCTTCAAACTATTTTAACGCTCTCCTCGTTAAACTTGATGCGAAATACTTGCATAATATTACATCATGGTTCTCCCATTGTAGCATACATCCTCATAAGCTTTGATGTGTTGGACTCGCATAAGTTGTTCCATCAAAATGTCAGTTACTTGTAGTAAATTGCATTTTGGGGGTATTCCTCCTAATTGTACTTCTTGTGTGAATGGAGTTTTCGCAGCTTCCTCATGGCTTCATCCAATTGTCTCTTTCCTCCTCCTCTTTTATTATTTATCATTCCTCTCATTTCCGCTAACTCTCGTAAAATTTGTTCATTTATACTAGAATTTGGATCCATTGGTCTTTTCAACTCCGCCTCTCTTCTCCCTGCGTTCATCTCTGTTTTGACTTTCTTGTTCATCATTTTCCTCTCGCTTTTCTCTCGCGATCTTCTCTTTCACTTCTTTCATTAATTCGCACACCGTTATATATCTCATTTTGTCCTCTCTGTGCCTTTACAGTTCTCCTTTGTACTCTATCATATTCTTAATTGATATTAGCATTATTGCGATTTCGCTCACGCCTCCTTTCTCGATTATCATGGTTATTCTGTCGAATTGCCTCTTGTAGCTCTTGTTCTTCCACTTCGCTCTTAGTCTTTCCCTCTCGCTGAGCTAGATGTGCTTGTTCAAGATAATGTCTTTCAATTTCATCTTCAATTACTCGTTCATTTCTTTGTATTTCTCTCCCATGTAATATTCTCCTTCCTTCTTCCTGATTTTCTTCGTCATCTTGATTATTTCGCCCCTGACGGTGTTTATTTCCCTGATTTCTATCATTTTGCCCATTTTGAAGAGTTTCAGCACGTTGGATATAACGATCTTCCATTATTTCTCTTCCTTCGCGACGTTCTTCGCCTGGATTTTGTATTCCCTCTCGAGTTTCTTTATTAGCATTTTCCATAGGCAAATTTTGTCTTATTTCTTCTCTAACTGATCTTGAACTTGATCTTGTAGTGCTTCTTGACCTTCTATTTTGTAATATCATATTTTCCATCCTTAATTCATGATTTTGCCTTATCAAATTCGCACGTTCTTCTGCTTCTAACCGCGTTTCTTCATGTATTGTTTGTCTCAATGCCTCTAATGCTGCAATCTCTTCATTTTCATGAATTATTCCTCCAATTACTTCTTGGTCTCTCTCCTCTTGTCCATTGCCTCCTAATTGCTGCTCTTCTCCCATTTCATCTACAGAATCTGATCGCCAAGTATGTACACTCACTCTGTCATAATCCATAGCTCTATTTTGTATTGGTGGTGTACGTTGAATTGGCGGTTGAATTTGATTTTTCTCTACTGTTCCTTGTATTCATTCTTGAAGATTCCCCCATCTCGTCCCTCTTTTCTCCAGCAAGTCTCCTACTCCTTCTAACAGTTGTTGGTTGTTTTGATGTATGTCTTCTTCTAGCCATTTTTCAATCTTAATGAATTGTTGAAAATTATATGAAATTCGTTCCCTATTATTCCAAATTCTTTCAAATCACAATATCAATCTTCAATCAGTCCCTGCTTTAGCGCCATATGTAGTAGCAGGAAATCCCACACTACACCCCTCATAAGAATTCACAAAATCAAGTCATTTTAAGATGAACAATTAGATTCTTTATTAAATAAAAGTCACAAATGTTACAAGATAGAAAGGAAATAAGCTAAAGAATTTACAACCGCTCTAAAATTTCTCTCTCTTAATAATTTGCCCAACACTTGAAAAAGATCTCCCTTCTCTTAAGCCTGTTCGGCTCTTTATATATGACATTACATAATGGTTGACAGCTAAGCTGTCCTTTATTTTCGGATTCGACTTACGACATTCTCGCGAGTGTACAAACGTTAAATCTCGCAACACTCCTAAATCTCGCTAGGTCTTCACATCTTTCTCGTGTTCAAGTTGTCGTCATCCGTTGCGTCATTTATATTATCCATTTCGCAATGTGTCGCTTATGGATTTCGCAAGGGTCTTGGTGTTGCGATATTCCGATCCTACATCTTGCTAGCTTGGTGACCTTCGACGGTCGATATTTTGCATCTTAAGAGGAAAGGTAGTCGTTGATCGTTGCACGCTTCCGTTTTTGATAGCCGTTTAGGGAAGGCCAGCATAGTGGCGCGGCAGAGTTGGCATGCCTTGGCGCGGTTTGGCGCGGCCAAACTAGGATTTTGAGTCAAAGGTTACCATGCGTTGTCTGGTAACCTTGGACGGCTAGGATTTGATCCTGGGATTGAAGGGCGACCGTTGATTGTCGCACGCCTGCTTTTAGTAGCCGCATAGGAAGGGCTGGCATGGTGGCGCGGATAGATTGGCATGCCTTGGGTGGCCAAACTAGGGTTTCGGGCCAAAGGTTACCTTGCATTGTCCGGTAACCTTGGACGGCTAGGATTTGCTCACGAGATTAAGGGCGACCGTTGATTGTCGCACGCCTTCGTTTTAGTAGCCGCATAGGGAAGGACAGTATGGTGCGCGGCTAGGTTGGAATTCCATTGGCATGGCATGCCTTGGCGCGGTTTGGCGTGGCCAAACTAGGGTTTTGGGCCAAAGGTTACATTGCGTTGTCTGGTAACCTTGGACGGCTAGGATTTGCTCACGAGATTGAAGAGTGACTCGTTGATTGTCGCACGCCTTCGTTTTAGTATTCGCATAGGGAAGGCCAGCATGGTGGCACGGCTAGGTTGGCATGTCATTGGCATGGCATGCTTTGGCGTGGTTTGGCGTGGCCAAATTAGGGTTTCAGGCCAAAGGTTACCTTGCGTTGTCTGGTAACCTTGGACGGCTAGGATTTGCTCCTGATATTGAAGGGCGACCGTTGATTGTCGCACGCCTTCGTTTTAGTAGCCGCATAAGGAAGGCCGGCATGCTATAGTGGGGCCGCGGGTTAGGCATGTCGTTGGCACATGGTGTGGCTAGCATGGCTAGGGACGAGGCAAGGTGCGTTTGGCTTGGCGAGGTGGGGCCAATGGTTTGGCACATGGTGCGGCTAGCATGTATAGGAGCCAAGGAAAGGTGCGTTTGTCTTGGCGAGGTGGGGCCAATGGTTTTGACGTGCCGCTTGATCAGCTGTCGTATGCGTCAAAAATAATTTCACTTTCCTAAAGTATGTGATAAGAAAGAGTTCGTATCCACGGAGAGGCGATTGTAGTTATTTCGTAATCAATTTCTTAAAGTAACCAATTGGGGGATTTCTTATTTCTATTTAAACAATAAAAACAAATTAAAAGCAAAGTAAATTGTAGAAAGTAATCAATGGAGAGAGATATTGGTCAAGGAATTCATCTTCAATCTTAGACATGTGCTTGCATATATGATTAGAATTACGATTTAATCTCTTGTGTTATCAAAAGCCTAGAGAATCAAGAAAGCAAGATAATCTATTAATTTCTCAAGTTCATCAACACACACATTAGGACTGCGTATGTGAATTCTACCTAAAGAATAACCTAACGCCTTGCGCTAATCAAGTTCAATTCCTAGGAGCATTAACTTTCGAAATAGGCTAATCAATGCAATTGTCATGCGCTATGCAAAAACAATTCGGACAATGGTCAAACTCTACATATGATTACGAGAGTGTATCACTACAAACAGTAAACATATCATGCTACTTGTATTCAAGGTTATCGCTTGATGAAAAACCCTAAAATAGCTATGGACTAAGATGCAAGTTCAATTAATTGGCCACTTAACTAATCAAACACCATAATCCTATCACAATACTTCAATCATGTGATCATAAAAACCATGAGAGAATTGAACGATAAACAAGAGAGAAAACTAATACATAAAGCACACAATAAGTTTTAGAAATCGGACTACATCCTTAACCAATAATAGAGAATTTAGCTACTCATAGCTATGGAGTTCATCACAAAAATATGGAGTTGAATTAAAGAAGAAGATGAACAAAAGCAAACCCTAGAAGCGTAAACAAAACGGCTCTCCACAATTCCAAGCAAAAGATATGAGATAAGATGTGAAGACCTTCCCTTTTATAGCTTTCTCCAACTTCTAAAATTAGGTCTAGTCTTCAAAGTCCATTAGGTGAGAATCCACCAAGCCCATAAGGATGAGAAACCCGTGTAGAAAATACGCCCCAAAAACGGTCGCCGGAAGTCTGGGATTGTGGCCGGAAATCGGCCGGAAGTTCTCCGGAAAACAGCTCCAATTCGAGCTCAAAACTTCGAGAACTCGTTTAACCCTCGGATCCGAGATATACCCATGTTACTCGATTCATCTCACAACTCTAAATCGTCCACCATTCTCGATCAAACCCAAATATCGAGATTCACATCGATTTGAAATCTTCCTTCTCGCTTCACCAAACCCTAGTTTGAGTTCCACGCTATGCAATGAACATCATCTTTTGAATCTTTCAACAGAAACTCCATTCCTCTCCTGAATCTCGTCCTTTCTCTCGATTCAAAGTAGCTGTTGCTTCCATTTCCAATTATTTTCAGGTGAAACGTATTGAATGAAAGAAGAGAAAACTTGTCCGAGTAACCGCTCGGCTTTAATTGACTCCACGAGTACAAAATTACTACGGGCACCCCACTTACGATAAGGGGCCACCGCAGTGATACTCGGCTTGTCGGCTTTGCAGAAACCGATCGCCTATTTACTTCCTTGATGCGCATAACTTTCGCTGGCTCCAAGAATCACTCGCCATGAATTGACCTTCTAGCCCTTTATGCTTGAAATGGGTGATTTCTCCATCTTTTCGTTCGTGCGACTACAGAGTATCTAATAATTTCAAAAATACGCGTAAAGTACATAATTCACAAGAAAAATAGCAAAGAAAGCGTAACTACTAGATAGTAAATACGGTGTATTCTACACCTATCAATTCCCCACACTTAGACTTCTGCTAGTCCTCGAGCAAATCAAACAAAACAATAAAATACAACAACTCCGTGTCGTCGAGGCTACGTTCACTTTTAGCATAAATAATAAGCCTTTAAACCCCTAGGTGTCCCTAGTGGACGAAGTTATAGTCTCGTGAGGGTTTACTAGAGATATACCCACAAAACCTATTTTCCAACTTACTAGTTCTCCGTAATGATAGCATCCAACGCGCTACGAAGACATAGAGATTCCGCACACTAGTCATAAGAAGTTAGACACATAAATGAACACAATCTCATTCTTAAAAGTTGAGAGAGAGATAACCATCCCTTCTCGACTAAAATTCGGGTTCTGAGTGATCAAAAGTCTCGACTACGCCTCACAAGAAAGGGTTTTATGATATTGCTCTCAATAATAAACATGCCTTTTATGGGTCACACATGTGTCCAGGTTGGAATGAAGAGAGAATCCCGAGACACGTTGAATGGTAGGAAGGCAAACCCTCCGAATGTTTTGAAAACCCACATCTTTTATATATTTTTGAAAACCCATTTTTCCGACGATCTCTTCGAAAGGAAATCAAACCATTTAACGAAGGTGGGAATATGCTTACTTACCTCGTTATCCGCTCAGCAGTGCAGCTAGCACCACCCTCACAACATCCATAGAAACGTCTCTCGGCTCCTCTATCTGTCTTCATCTTCGCTCTTCGGTCTTCAACTCTTGATGATAACTCTCGAACTGTAGAATCTCGACACATGATTCTTTTCAAATTTCTGTTTTGAAACTTCATTATAGATATTCTTCTTTCCATAGGATTTATTGAAAGAATACAAAAATAAAAACAAACTATACAAAACCCTTTTTTTTTTTTTTTAAATTTTTTCCTTTTTCTTTTTTTTCTTTTTTTTTGAATAAAATAAAATAAAAAATAAACAAAATAAAAACATTTTTCCTAAAATTTAATTTTTTTTTTTTTTTTTTCGTTTTTTTTTTTTTTTTTTCATCGAGACAAGAGAAAGTAAAATACAAAAAAAATGTAAATACAATGCCATGGTATAAGTACTTTACCGCTTGAATCTTCACAACTTATATGTCTGACATCATAAACTTCGAACTTTCATCCTTGATAATTTCCCTTTTGTATTATAGTCTTCAACTTATAAAATTTTGCTCCCTCGTTTTTTGTTGTTTTTACTCAAATATGAAATCTCGCCCATTAATGTAGTGTTGCTTATAAACTCGAACGTATTCAACTTTCCTTCGACCTTTGTGATGCTCCTCTTGTTGATGATGATGGTGTTTGTATGGACCTGTTGGTGTAGAGAGAGATAAGGTGGATGGTGCTAATCGCGAACAAGATCATGCGGAATTTGTTCGCAATTCGATGTCACCAACATGGTTGATAAAAATAGCACTCAAGAGATCAAAATAGTGCTTCTATGGTGGGCAATGACGCCACCATTCTGCCCGGAATTTACGTACTGTGGACACACACTCTAAAAGCATAAATTTAGATAGTACAAAGAATTGAAGGTTGGTGCCTCACATTATGTAACATGGGTAGTCTCCACTATAGGGATCAATGTTCTAATACTCGAATCTATCAGACTTATTTGCCATCGGCATGGTTAAATCCAACTTTAACTCTCATACAATTAAGAAACCCGATCATGTTCTCTGTCATCTCTAAGTTCGCCACAATTATTATGAGATTCTCGATGTAATCTTAGTCATGATACGGTGGGACTCCTAAATAACTAAGTTGGAGTTTTCTTATTTCACTAGTTCACAAAAAATTGAAAATTGCAAAAATTTACAACATAAACCACTCCCCACACTTAAACTTTGTCCTCAATGTAAATTGAATCATCCAAAGCAAGTCAAGGTGGGAAATCCTAGCAAGAAATCGATTAAATAAAGAAAGAAACAAGAAAACTAAAAACAAGAAAAGAAATAAATATAAGATGTTAAATACTCATCCTTTGGGCTGCCTCCCAATTAGCGCTTGGTTTAAAGTCGTCACCACTATCTCCTTGCTTTCTATGACTCCTCCGCAGGGAGTACTTCCACAAGATTAACTCCTTCCACGACATCCGAAGAGAAGTTCATAATATGGTTTCAACCTATGCCCATTCACTTTAAGTTCATTAATTACATCTAAACTACGAATTTCCACCGCACCATGAGAAAACACATTAGTCACAATAAAAGGTCCAATCCAACGTGACCTTAATTTACCCGGAAATAATTGTAAACAGAATTAAACAAAAAGCACTTTCGCCTAAATGCAAAATTGTCTCTTAGAAATCATATTATCATGAAAAGCTTTGCTTTTTCCTTGTAAACCGTGAGCTTTCAAATGCATCATTGCAAATCTCCTCTAGCTCTTGTTGTAACTTTTTGCTTGCCACTCTATCCAACTCCATGTTACATTGCTTAATAGCCCAAAAACGCCTTATGCTAATTTCCACGGTAAGTGACAAGGTTTACCATAAACAAGCCTAAAAGGAGACATCCTAATAGGTGTTTTATATATGTTCTATACCCACAAAGCATCATTAAGTCGCGAACTCCAATCTTCCTTGTGGGATCTCACCGTCTTTTCAAGAATGGATTTCACCTCTCGGTCGGAAACTTTGGCTCTGCCCCATTTGTTTCATGGATGGTAGGGAGTTGCAATCCTATGCGACACATTGTACTTCCCCTAACAAGCTTTGCAAGAACGTTTTTGAAGTGTGAACCTCCATCGCTTAATTATAGCCCTTGGAATTCCAAACCTTAAAAAATATTAGCTTGCACAAAATCAAAACAACTTTAGAATCATTAGTTGGGGCGGCCTTAGCTTCCACCCATTTCGAGACATAATCCACAACAAGCAAAAATATAATAATTCCCGGCTAGAATGGCTAAAAGCGCTCATAAAATCAATTTCTGCACATCAAAGACTTCACAAATTGAATAATAGCTTATGGCATTTGGATTTCTTTGGCACCTAGATTGCTGCTCTGACACCTATCACATGTGATACAAAAATGCATGTGCATCCTTAAACAAAGTTGGCCAAAAGAAACCACATTCTAATACCTTGAGAGCGGTTCTCTTACTCCCAAAATGTCCTCCACAAGCATATGAGTGGCAAAAAGACAAGATAGAGTTAAATTCAATTTCGGGAACACACCTACGTATTACTTGGTCACTACAATGTTTCCATAAGTATGGATCATCCCATATGTATTGGTTACCTAACTTCTTAAGTTTGTCCCTCTCAACAGACGAGACAAGTTCTTTGGGATTTGTTTAGACACTAAGTAATTAACAATATCAGCACTCATGGTTCTCCAAAGGCAATGGAGAATAGTTGCTCATCCGGAAACTTTCACGCAACGGGATAGTCTCCTTGTCCACAAGCAAGCTCGGCCAAGTGATCCGCAACGGTGTTCTCAATTCCTTTCTTGTCTTTGATTTCAAGATCAAACTCTTGCAAGAGTAAAATCCATCGTATGAGCCTCTGCTTCGCCTCTTTCTTTGTAAGCAAGTATCTAAGTGCTGCATGATCAGAAAAGACAACAACTTTTGTACCAATTAGATAAGAGCGAAACTTTTCTAAAGCAAAAACAATGGCTAATAACTCCTTTTCAGTGGTTGTGTAGTTTTGTTGGGCCTCATTTAACGTTCTAGAAGCATAATAGATAGCATGAGGAAGCTTCCCCACACGTTGCCCAAGCACCGCACCAACCGCATAGTCACTTGCATCACACATGAGCTCAAACGGCTTACTCCAATCCGGTGGTTTAATGATAGAGGCTGAAATCAAAAGTTCTTTCAAACGATTGAATGCCGCCACACACTTCTCATCAAAGTTAAAACCACATCTTTTGCAATAGGTTACAAAGTGGTGATGCTATCTTGGAAAAGTCCTTGATGAACCTAACGATAAAAACCTCGCATGACCAAGAAAAGAGCGTAATCTCCCTCACCGTAGTGGGAGGGGTTAGAGCACGAATAAGGTCTATCTTAGATTTATCGACTTCCAAGCCTTTAGAAGATATTATATGGCCTAAAACTATGCCATGAGTTACCATGAAATGGCACTTCTCCCAATTTAGCAAAAGATTTGTTTCAACACATCGTTCAAGGATTAGAGCCAAGTTGTTCAAGCAAAGGTCAAATGAATCACCAAAGACACTAAAGTCATCCATGAACACTTCGATTATGTTTTCAACATATTCCAAAAGATACTTACCATACACCTTTGAAAGGTAGTCTGAGCATTGCATAAGCCAAAAGGCATCCTTCTATAAGCAAAAGTACCGAAAGGACAAGTGAAAGTGGTTTTCTCTTGGTCCTCCATGCTATCACAACTCGATTATAACCTCAATAGCCATCAAGAAAGCAATAGTAAGAGTGTCCAACTAAACGCTCAAGCATTTGATCAATAAAAGGTAAAGGAAAGTGATCTTTTCTAGTGGTGGCATTCAATTTTCTATAATCAATACAAACCCTCCAACCTGGTTTGCACACGAGTTGGGACAAGTTCATTCTTATCATTCTCCACCACCGTTACTCCCGATTTCTTTGGTACCACTTGTACCTGGCTTACCCACTTGCTATCTGGATATGGGGTAGATAACACCCACGTCCAAAAGCTTGAGTATCTCCTTCTTCACGACTTCCATCATGGGAGGATTCAAACGGCGCTGCGCTTCCTCTGTAGGCTTTGAATCATCCTCCACACGAATCTTATGCATACAAACGGCAGGGCTTATACCCTTGATATCGGCGATTGTCCATCCTATGGCCGTCTTGTACTTCCTTAGCACCCTTAGAAGTTTTTGCTCTCGTAATTCATTAAGCTCGTAGAAACAATCACTGGTAATCTTCATTGTCACCCAAGTACAAGTACTTTAAGTGACTTGGAAGAGGTTTCAATTCTAAACTTGGAGGTTTAACAATAGATGGCACAAGTTTCTCATTATTGCAAGGTAAAGAAGCATATGAAATATTCTTAGTTGCTGATTTTTCCTGGAATGAGTTAAGAGAACCAATGGTTTCTTTCATCTCATCACTATACGCATAACCATTGTCGATAGGTGTAGTGAGCACGGCTTCCAAAGTATCAACACCATTCAACTCAAACATTTGTTGCGCCACTGTGTCCATCATATCAATGGAGAAACAAGAGTGGATATCACTAGGATATCTCATCGTCTCGAAAATGTTGAAACGTATTATTTCTCCATCAAACTCCATAGTTAGCGTTCCCTTGTCAACATCAATAATGGTTTTCACTGCTTTCATGAAGGGACGCCTAAGTAGCAATGGAAGAGACGAGTCCCGTGAACCTTCATCCATCTCTAACACGCAAAAGTCTGCTGGAAATACAAGTTGATTAACTCCGCACAAGAACATCCTCAACAATACCCATTGGGTAGACATTAGAACGATCGGCTAATTGCAACACAATTCCAGCCTTTTAAGAGGACCAAGATCAAGTGAATTGTACATAGACGCGGCATGACATTGACTGGAAGCACTCTAAGTCCAACATAGCTTTGTTAAATTTGGTGTTACCAATTGTGACTGGAATGTCGAAGCTACCCGGTCCTTGCACTTAAGTGGAGTTTGTGTTGTAAGATTGCCGAAGCATTCTCCCCACACTAAGCACTTCATTACCTTTGAGCCTTTGCTTATTGGTACACAAGTCCTTCAACACCTTTGCATACTTTGGAACTTGCTTGATTGCATCTATGAGTGGTATGTTCACATGGATCTTCTTTAAACGTCTAAAATCTCCTTTTCTAGTTCCGCCTTCTTAGAACTTGCAAATCATGAGGGAAAGGTAGAGGAGGAACATAAGTAGAAACCGTGAGTTTTAGAGTTAGGAATAGGTACCTCGAAGTTTGGGGAGAATCTCGCTTTCTCCTCCAAAACAGTTCCTTTGGTGTTTCCACCACGCCCGAATCAGTGACTTCGGGTTGCACAAGTTGTGTACCACTTCTCAATGTAATTGCATTAACACCCTCTTTGGGTTGATAGGTTGAGAAGGGAGTTTCCCACCATTTTGTGCCTTCAATTGATTCAACTCCATAGCCATAGAACCAACTTGAGTTTGCAACTCCTTAACCGAACTCTCCGTTCGTTGCATAAAAGATTTCAAGCAACTCCTCCATATTGGACCCCATTTGAGGTTGTTGTTGTTGTTAAATTGTTGTCTCGGCTGGAATTGTTGTTGTTGAGGTTGAAATCCACTCGGTTGTTGAAACTAGATTATTGAACCGCTCCTCGCTTATTGGCATAGCTAAAGTTGGGGTGATCTCTCCATCCCGGATTGTAAGTGTTGGAGTAGGGATCATACCGTCTTTGTTGATTTGGAAAGATCGCATTAGCTTGCTCGCCTTCATAAGATTGAGAGGAACTTGGTATCACCGCGGCTGCAACTTGTTGAAGCATTGCGCTCATGTTACCCATTTGTTGACGTAGCTCTTCAACCTCGCTCACTTCACTCACCCTTCTTAGAAGCACATCCGAACCACAAATCAAGAATTGTTGTGAGTTCGCTGCCATGTTTTCAATCAACTCTCTAGCTTGTGCCACCGCCTTGTTAACTAGTGCACCACCACCCGCAGCATCGAGGAGATTCCTTATCACTTGATTGGAGTCCTTCATAGAAATATTGAATGATCATAAGCATCACTAAATTGGTGGTGAGGGCAACTTGCCACCAATCTCTTATATCGCTCCCAACATTCATATAGAGATTCTCCCACATTTTGCTTCATCCCACAAATCTCCTTGCGAATTTGAGTAGCCTTTGATGCAGAAAATATCTCTAAAAAGAGTTTCTTCAACCCATTCCATGTTGTGACACTTCCGGAGGTAAATAGAACAACCAATCTCTTAGCACTATCCATTAAAGAGAAACGGAAAACTTTCAACATTGCACCCTCCGCTGCAACATCCGCTGGAAGCATGGTCCGTGACAATGGTGTGGAAATCCATAAGATGTTTGTTTGGATCTTCATTCACCATGCCATGGAACTTTGGTAATTCTCTAAGCAACCCCGGTTTAATTTCAAAAGTAGAGTCCGCTTGAATACACCCCGTTGTATATCAAGCCTATGAGAAGCTAAGTCCTTGAGTGAACGATTTGCATCACCCATTGCTCCTTGTTCTTCCACGTGTGTTTCCTCTACGATTGGAACCTCTTTTCCTTCTTCTTGTTGTTGGAAAATCTCTTCTCCTACTTCCTCCTCGTGCTCGTCCGTTGTGTCTTGACTTGGTTGGAGTATTGTGCCGCGTCGAGTAGCTATCCCGCACCTTGGATAATTCCAATCCTTGAGCCGTAGATTAGGTACTGCAAAACAATTCTCGAAAACAAGTGAGAAACAAGACAAGAAACAAAAAGCAAAGATGAAAGCAGAAATTGTAAAAGAAACTAAAAACTTAATAACTAAGTCGTATGCCTCCCATGAATGGCGCCAAAATTTGATCATTGTCATATGCGTCAAAAATAATTTCACTTTCCTAAAGTATGTGATAAGAAAGAGTTCGTATCCACAGAGAGGCGATCAGTAGTTATTTCGTAATCAATTTCTTAAAGTAACCAATTGGGGGATTTCTTATTTCTATTTAAACAATAAAAACAAATTAAAAGCAAAGTAAATTGTAGAAAGTAATCAATGGAGAGAGATATTGGTCAAGGAATTCATCTTCAATCTTAGACATGTTCTTGCATATATGATTATAATTACGATTTAATCTCTTGTGTTATCAAAAGCCTAGAGAATCAAGAAAGCAATATAATCTATTAATTTCTCAAGTTCATCAACACACACATTAGGGTTGCGTATGTGAATTCTACCTAAAGAATAACCTAACGCCTTGCGCTAATCAAGTTCAATTCCTAGGAGCATTAAGTTTCGTAAATAGGCTAATCAATGCAATTGTCATGCGTGCACAGAAACAATTCGGACAATGGTCAAACTCTACATACGATTACGAGAGTGTATCACTACAAACCGTAAACATATCATGCTACTTGTATTCAAGGTTATCGCTTGATGAAAAACCCTAAAATAGCTATGGACTAAGATGCAAGTTCAATTAATTGGCCACTTAACTAATCAAACACCATAATCCTATCACAATACTTCAATCATGTGATCATAAAAACCGCAGAGAATTGAACGATAAACAAGAGAGAAAACTAATACATAAAGCACACACAAGTTTTAGAAATCTGACTACATCCTTAACTAATAATAGAGAATTTAGCTACTCATAGCTATGGAGTTCATCACAAAAATATGAGTTGAATTAAAGAAGAAGATGAACAAAAGCAAACCCTAGAAGCGTAAACAAAACGGCTCTCCACAATTCCAAGCAAAAAGATATGAGATAAGATGTAGAAGACCTTCCCTTTTATAGCTTTCTCCAACTTCTAAAATTAGGTCTAGTCTTCAAAGTCCATTAGGTGAGAATCCACCAAGCCCATAAGGATGAGAAACCCGTGTAGAAAATACGCCCCAAAACGGTCGCTCGGAAGCTGGGATTGTGGCTGGAAATCGGCCGGAAGTTCTCCGGAAACGGACTCAATTCGAGCTCAAAACTTCCGAACTCGTTTAACCTCAGATCTGAGATATACCCATGTTACTGATTCATCTCACAACTCTAAATCGTCCACCATTCTCGATCAAACCCAAATATCAGAGATTCACATCAGATTTGAAATCTTCCTTCTCAACTTCACCAAACCCTAGTTTGAGTTCCTGCTTAACAGCAACATCATCTTTTGAATCTTTCAACAGAAAACTCCATTCCTCTCTGAATCTCGTCCTTTCTCTCGATTCAAAAGTAGCTGCTGCTTCCATTTCCAATTATTTTCAGGTGAAACGTATTGAATGAAAGAAGAGAAAACTTGTCTGAGAAACCGCTCGGCTTAATTGACTCCCACAGCACAAAATTACTACAGGCACCCCACTTACGATAGGGGCCACCGCAGTGATACTCGGCTTGTCAGTTTTGCGAAACCGACTGCCTATTTACTTCCTTGATGCGCATAACTTTCGCTGGCTCCAAGAATCACTCGCCTATGAATTGACCTTCTAGCCCTTTATGCTTCAAATGGGTGATTTCTCCATCTTTTCGTTCGTGCGACTCCAGAGTATCTAATAACTCAAAAAATACGCGTAAAGTACATAATTCACAAGAAAAATAGCAAAGAAAGCGTAACTACTAGATAGTAAATTAGGTGTTTTAGACACCTATCACCGTTTGGCACATGGTGCGGCTAGCATGGCTAGGGGCCAAGGCAAGGTGCGTTTTGGATTGGCATGTGGGGCCAAGGGCTTGGCATGTCGTTTGGAATATGGTGCGGCTAGCATGGCTAGGGCCAAGGCAAGCTGCGGTTTGGCTTGGCATGTGGGGCCAATGGCTTGGCATGTCGTTTGGCATATGGTGCGCTTAGCATGGCTAGGAGCCAAGGAAAGGTGCGGTTTGGCTTGCATGGTTTGCTATTAGCGCAGATAGTGCGGCTGGCATGGTTGGCATGCCTTGGCGCGAGAGATGTGGATGGCACGGTTGCCATTGGCACGATGGATGCGGATGGCATGGTTGGCATGCCTTGGCGCTGTAGCATGAGGGTTTTGTACGAGTGATGTCAATCAATGTTAGGGTTCTCGCCGTAGAACATGATACATAAAAAAAGAAATAAGGTACCCTGGTAATTCTTACGTAAGCATGTTGATCGATTCGATAAATGTGCTAATGGTCATAATGACTTCATGCCAGATGTGCGGTTTCACGATTTTAACCCTAGGCTAAAAGCCACCATCAACATTAAGTCCCCTGCTTAGCTCGGAACTGAGCCTCGTTGCAAGGTAAGCATAAGATGGTGGCGAAGCTAGGACAAGAAATTGAAACAAGTACGTGACAAGATGGTCGGAAAGCCCAACTAACCTTTTCGAGAGGTAAATAGAGTTTGCGCTTCCAGTGTTGGCGGCCTTGCATAAATTGTACTTGGTGGTGTGGACCGTGATGTGGTGAGATGAAAATTGTCGGCTTAGTCTGGCTATGCATCACCTTGGCTGGGTCGGGAATATCGTGTCAGCTAGGTCGGTGAGTTGTTGGTGTCGGTATGGTTTGGAAAGGGCGCCGGCTTGGACTCGAGCGTGGCAAGGCATGGTGCGGACAAGCTTGGCATGTGGGGCGAGGGCAATGGCGCGGTCTTGAAGAGGCAAAGCATGGTGGACGGCTTAGCGGGTGGGGCCAAGGCAATGGCGCAGTATTAGAGAGGCAAGGCATGGCGGACGGCTTGGAAGGTGGGGCCAAGGCAATGGCGCTGGATGAGCTCTTGGCGTGGTGATTTTGTCTTCGCGGGACCGGTTGCCTATTTTCCTTACTTGGCTCAAAATAGGAAATCCTTTCCTTATTCGGATTCCCAAATATCACGCACATAAAAAGAGGGTCGGCCTTTCCTTTTGTTTCATACCTATTTATTGTATTTCTGGTAGTGGTAACAGTAAAGCAAAGCGTGGCAAGCGAATCCTGGTATGTCTTCCCATACTTCCTCCTTACCTTGCTTTCTTTCCTCTCTTTTTCTTTTTTTTTCTTTTAATGAGAACCCTAGTACATGGGTGTACCTTCTCATGAACTTGTAGAAATATCGTTTTCAGAGTTGGTATGAATCCCACCATAGGTATGCTTTGCACGACCTTGTAGTAAAATTTAGGCGTGAGTGCCGTAGTGATGTTGGCCGCCTCAATTGCGTGCGCAGTAGGTGTGCACGAGCATTGTCATTCCTTCCCGCGAAAATCTAGCTTTTAGGGTTCCCTCCGCTTTCCGGTGTGGTCGTGTGCATGGTTCCTGTCGTGGGGCGCGCCTATTCGGCTAGGCGCCAACTTCCCGTTGCATGAAGTGGTGATACAGAGTCTGTCAGTCCCCATTTATTCGCATATGCGCAAAAATAACTTTGAAACCAATTGGCTTGCGTCTAGGATGGCCTTCTTGCGTCTGATAAAATAATTTCCGGGCACTTTCCGTAATAATCTCTCTTCGTATTGTTCCATTGTAGTTATCTCTGAGGTGAAAGCGACGTAAGGGAATTTTCGTTAGGATGTCGGCAATTTACTTGCATGCAGAAGGATGCTTGGCGGTTCAAGCCAAACGCGCTGATGAGTTCTTCACGATAGTTTCGCCGAGGAGAAGTCATCTTAAGCATGTGACGATTCTTCGACCAGGTCCGAAGGTGAGTGAATGGATCGGTCGGTTCTCGTCTGGGAACGTAATACGGTTTTGTCTTCGGAGGAAACAGTATTCGCCTCTCTTATTGATTTCCAAGATCTCCAGTGAGTTCTTTGCGTTCCTTTGATAAATGGATACGATTTATGATAAGTCAAGAATGTGTAAGAGCTAGTTTAACCAAAGCGCAAATCATTGATGATGTCGCGGCTTCTGCATCACTTCAAATTAGGAAGGACATCCCGGGTTTGGTTGCTTTCATCTTCAGGTGGTGTCCAGATACCCACACAGATATATGCAGGTGGGGAGAAACGACTACATCCTTAGAAAGTGTATCCATTCTGCTGAATCTTTCCATAACAGAAACCTCAACATTAAGTCAGTCAGATGATGAAGAAAAAATGCGTACCACCCTGGTTGCGAAGTCGAAAGGGTTTGTTCGAAAAGAAAACGAAGTGTTTCTACAGCTGGTGGGTGTCCCAATGGTTTCCTGATGAGCTGGCACCGGATCAAAAGAATATTACACTCCACGTCGCGGTATTCTTGGCTCTGTGGTTATCCCGGGATATTTTCGATGACGACTCTGGCAAGAAGGAGATAAGGCCAGAACTCCTCAAATTTGCTATAAGATTGCGACAGGAGTCGTTCTCCCCATTGGCGGCTTATTTATCGGTTCTCTGTACACGCACTTGGATCAACTGGCAGTGGATATGCGCGTTTAAAATGGTTACATGAAAGTGGACTCGTATGTTCACATTGCTTTTCTCCAGGCGTGGCTATGGGAGCATCTTGAAAAAACGCTCCTAAATTATTGGTTTCACTTCCCGCGTCTTGGGGTGGTTCGAGAATACTCCACTGGTCGAATAGGCGCCCAAGAGCTGGCTCAAACCTGGATGATTCCCTCGATAATCGTTAATTTTCGTCCATGGGCCCCAGTGTGTACATCCATAGTCCAGGTCAATACTTTTGCTTCCGCTCCAAACATGTCTTTGCTTTCTGACGAAGGGAACCTCGGTGTCGGCGAGGTTGTATTCATACTGAAGTTCCACCGTGGTTACATACCATCTTTTTCGAGGATCGTGTCGAGCGGTCTCTTACAATATTGATCAGGCGGCTCGGCATATGGGTTTCGACCAAGGGGTCCCTCTTGTTCGTCAGCTGGTAGCTCCAGAGAACTCATTACCGACCGTTCTTGATGCTAGTGTTCTCGTGTCGGGTAAAAGCCTCCTTTCTTGCTTTGAACAAAATCCTTCGACTACCTCAAGTATAACACGTTACGGCAGAGTGAATTCCTTGTCATCCGAGGAATTTGTGAAAGTCGTAGTGGAGAACATCCGTGGTAGGCCTTCACTGCGATTTTAGAAAACCATCCGTTGTTGAGGGATACTTCTTCAACCAAAATAAAATCCGTTGGTCCAGGGCACGGACGAGTCCCAAGCAAAGGAGCGAAGGTCTAAAAATCGCTGCAGTGGTTTCCGGTCGATTCCACGACTCTCTCGACTTTTAGTTCATCCAACATGCAGGCATGTATGATTTTCCTCTTGACTTCGATTGGGACGTGTATATTCTCGTTTCTTTTCTGAGTATCCGTCTTCATATTTTGTCCAGGGTCTCAACAGTTTGAACTCCTTTACCAAATTTGCAAGTGGACAGAAAACCTTGCTTCCCGAGACAGAGGATGTCGGTGTTGAGCATATCCATGGTGATGGGGAACCCGAGAAGGATGACGGTTCGGAGTCCAGTGATGGTGAATGTAGTTCTTCTGAAAGCAGTGCTGAATCTTCCTCTAGTCGGCCTGAAAGTGAATCAGTGAGTTTTTCTGCATGTCCCCCTCTCTTTTTTTTTTTTTTTTGAAGACGTCTAATCCGCGATATTATAGGAGGAAGTCGTTTCTGAAGATGACTCTGAGATAGAGACTGAGGAAGATATAACTTTGTCTCCAACTGTGGAAATCGTACCGAGCGATCTTGAAATGGATGTTGATCAAGATGAAAACGTCGTTGCTTGCTCGCATAAAGGAAAGTACTCAGTGGCCGCGAGTGCGATTGTTGTTAGGAGTCCCTTGCTCGGTTGTTGATGTAGTCGCGGGCGCCATTTTTAATCCTCCATACTTGGCTCCTCATTGGGATCACATGCTGATTGGAGGTTTTAGTGTGCCAGCCAAACATGCGGTACTATACACTAAGATCTGGGAAAACTACAGTCATATTGCCACGACCAAACAAATTACTAGCTCGGTACGCGTTGGTTAAGCGTGTGGAGGAAATTCGTCTTCGATTGACGACATGTGCAACGTGATCTGGTCATACTAGTTTACGGGGATGTGGTCACTAGGCTGGAGGTTCCATCGTGACATGTGCATGGAGTTTGAGTTCAATGCTCCTTGGTTCGTCAAAGGTTTCTCTCGAGGTTGAAAAGATCATGGCCGATAGATGAAGGCCCTTATGCGGATATGGTGAAGAAGAAGGATGTGAAAGTCGAAAAGTTGTCCAGAAACTAAAATTGAAGAGGCGGATCTTCAAAGCGCAAAGGAGGCTCTCGCCAAGAAGAGCAAGCCATTGTTGGAAAACTTTCCTTGAACACATTTGTGTTTTTTTTTTTTTTGATCTTCTTATTTTAGGTTTCTTTTTTTTTTTTTTGAGAGGAAAATGAAACGCCTAGTTTATGGTTTTGATTTTCTGGATTTTTGAGTTGGTAGACAAATGCTACCTTGATGGTTTTGGATTGTTCTTTTGGAATGCATTGTTTTGGTTATGATTGCAAGTGGCGCAAACTTTCCGGAGCAAATCATGGAACCGCGTATTGGTAGATGACATGGGATGAAACATAACATGACTTATCGGTTTTATCATTATCGTGAAAACTTGAAATATCAAACCATGTATTTTTTTCTAGGTAAGACTTACTCGGTTTTTCATCTCTTCCTGTTGAAAAAGGAATCTCCCGGGCGTTAGACCGAGTTTTGTGGGAAACATCGCCATGACTGGTGGAAAGTCCCCGGTCATTCCTTGTCGTGTTGCCGATCCTGAGCGGATCGTTCGCTTCTAAACCCCTCGGAAGTCCCCAGTCGTCCTTTGTCGTGTAACGACTGGTAATTGAGCCGCCTGGTAACTGATTCGTCGTTTCCCGAGCAGATTGTTTGATTCTACTGTCTTGACGTTTGGGTCGAGCTACGAGATCGAGGATTGAAAATTGACATCATGACCGAAAGATCAACCTCCCACTGTGGTCGCCAATTGTTAGAGGGTGAAAACGCCTTCTGATGATTTTGGTAATTTCGGGTGTGTGGGTGAGAAACGAATTTAAACCCTAAACAATGTACTGCAGGGAGTACTTTAGATTCGAGAGATCGATCCAGTACAAATCCAACCTAAACCAAGAAAAAGGCCATTCCATACTTGCTTCGATCACAAAGTGAAGGAGAAGGGTTGGTTTTAGGGAGGAAGCGAAGAAAGTGTTGAGACCAGAATAGTTGATTACGGAAGAGTAGTTGTTTTACGACTTGTATCGGAAAGTGGGAAGTTAACGAGATGGAGAGCTAGCAAATGTTTTCTCGAGTGTTGTATGCTCCCGACTCGAACTTGTTGTTCGGTGGAAATAGGTAAGACCTATTTATACAAGTCAAGTGAAACGTACTCGGTCTCATTAAGGAATGGAAAAATGGGCAAGTAAATGGGAGGAGGTGGTAACCGTTAACGCATGGAATTGATGTTCCATAAAAAAGAGCGTTTCACCATTGCTCCTTGTATTTACTAACCGCCTCATCCTTATTACACTTCCTTATGACGGGCGTAGTGTACGCCTGATGCGTGTCGTAACCACAACAAATTAATTAATATTTTTCCACCTAATTAACAAGTAATATAGTGGTAGTTAAGTTCGTTCCCACGAGGAGAAAGAGATTCTAGTTGTAAAAATTGTCACAAAAGGGGGTGTATAAAGCAAAAGAAAGTAAACAAAGCAATTCAAAGATAAAGTTGAAATCAATAAGAGATACAAGATCAAGGAATCCTTCTTCGTTGCAAAACAATGATTCAAGTTATGTTTTTCATCCACATGTTATTAGTCACATATTATCACCAACCGTAGGTAAAGCGACTAGATCGATTGCTAAACCCCTAAATCCCTTGTATCACCGGGATACGAAGTTCTCGACTACCGGATTCTATTTACCAAACCACCTAGAAGTAGATCACTCAAGATATAATTTAAATAAACGCATTAAGATTTATGAACTTATTAGGTTGATATTAGTAGTTAGACTCTTAGATCAAGGTCTACTTGATAACGTTGTTTTCACACACAATTGCTCCACGGAATCCCTCCGCAAGGTCTTGTGTTTGCTACTTATGTAAAGAGTCAAGAAACGATTACTTATCCCCTAACTTTCACTAGCTTTAGATCAAATTAACAAATCAATTTAGCATGCACTCTAAACAATCTATCAATCAACCATGAATGAATAAACATTCCTATTTGTAAAAACAAACGATAATCATGTGAAAAACTTCAAGATAGAATTGAAACAAAACTCAAATCATATATTAAGAACTAGGAATTCATCTTCAATCAATAAGAAAATTAGCTACTCATGTTTTTGAAATTCACACAAAATAATAAAAAGGAGAATTTTCAAGTTCACACAAATAATTAAGAAGAAGAATTGAAAGCAAAAACACAAGTGTTGTGTGTGTAGAGAGATGTGTAAAAAGATCTAGAAAACTTCTCTATTTATAGGCTTCAATGTTCTCCATATCTTCCAAGGAATAGAACCCCTTTCCTTTAGCAATTCAATTTCCAAATTCAAGTCTTCCTCATCTTCCATCTTCTCTTTCCAAATTTGACCCAAATTCTCCATCCAATTCCAAGTCCAAGTCTTCACACCCATGAGTAGAATCCACACAAAAATATGTAATTTTGGTTGCCGGAAAGCTGGTATTATGGCCGGAATTTGGCCGGAATCCGGCCTGAAAAGTCGTTGCCGGCCACCTGAAATTCTCTTTTCCACTGACGGAATATTCCGTTATGATACCGTCAAAGATAACGGTCAAACGGGTCAAGATGTTAGTCAACGGGTCAAGGAGAAGAGTGAGTCAGTCACTGAGTCAGCTTCTAACTCGGATAACTGGTCTAATCGGGTCGGGTTGAATCGTTCTGGATCGGTCATCGCCGAGTTGACTCGCCGGTACAGAAAACCGGCCGAGTTCCGGCTGTTTATAGGACTTGCACAGGCCAAATTCAGGCCGATCTAATGTCTTCTCCTGTTAAGAAACCTAGCATACATCTAAGCCATTTCAAACATTCATTCCCTGTAACTCAACAGCAACTCGGCTCTGACTGCAACCCCTTCTTAGTCTTGATTTCTTCTCAATTACAGCTCCAGCAGCAACCTGCTTCTTACCCCTATGGCTTACTGCTCCCAGCTGAGACACACCCATTATCCCCTGCATTTCCTGATGAACTCCATTCTCTATTAACTCTCAATCGATTGCGGCATTATCTTCTCCTTCCTATCTCCATCTCGTTATTTCACAGAACCATCCAATCCACAAACAAAAACCTTAAGCTATTCTTGACGAAGCAACCCCATCTCGTAAACAAGCACCACCATCTTGGCTCAAACTTCCCATCCGAGTTCATCTTAGAACCCTCGATTTCATCATCATATTCACCGGATCACCTTTCTTCCATGTCAATCGAAACCCATCTCGAATTGCAATTCGTCTTCACAACGGCAACATCAACACGCTTCAATACCCATTTTCTTATTTAACGAAACCGACGGCATCAAGGGTTTTCTTCATGATTCTTCTCCTCAAATCTATCCACAATCCCATAAACAAGTCGAGCCCATCTCTTGTTTCATCGACTTACGAGTAATAACGAACAAGATTTCATCATCAATTTCTCCTTTTCTCATCTGTAAACCCATCTCTATCTCGAGT
The DNA here is from genome assembly GCA_023531295.1 of Papaver armeniacum. Lineage (NCBI taxonomy): Eukaryota > Viridiplantae > Streptophyta > Magnoliopsida > Ranunculales > Papaveraceae > Papaver > Papaver armeniacum. The sequence continues at coordinate 77,889 of JAJJWW010004815.1, forward strand.
CTTGAAATTCATCCTCATACCCATGAAAATCAACAACAATTCTAACAAGACTCGACCCATTCTTTCATTATTCCGTAAACTAAAGCAAAACCCCCAATTCCTTTGAACTCAAAAGCAGTAACCCATCTCTTAATTATCAATCTCCCGATCTCCTCGGTTCTCGATTCAAATCGTTTCCATAAATTCTCTCTTTTAATCACTCGACCAACAAAGCACTCGAATGCCTCTCTCTGTGTTGAATAGCAACAATATTTTCCATTTCGATCTGAATCTCAATCTCCTCATTTGATTTTGCTGTTTCAGGTGTTAGAGTAGCAGCTTTTCTGCTCGTTCTAATTTTTCAAAGCAAATAATTGAAGAAGACATAAATTCTAGGGTTGTGTAATGATTTGGGATGGAGACGCCCAACATAAGAGCCACCCCATATGGGTGCCTATATTAGGTGGTCATTTCGATAAGCCTAAAGTTTCC